>JABXWE010013939.1:0-19325 GCA_014611495.1 Limonius californicus
GTATGGTTGTACATCGTAAAATTAGTCCAATTAAAAGAATTTATTGACACGTAAATCATATGGTTATTATAAATACACACAAAAACAAACTGTTATAAATAAAACAAAACTGTTTCAAATAAATTATTTGACACTATGTACTTATATCATTATTACAAGAAATTAAAAAGTAAAATACATATATATGTATAATCAAACATTCATCTACTTTAATCCTTCTTCCTAGAATTTCTACAGCCGATAAATTAATATTAAATATATAAATAATATAAATAAATTATTATTATTTAAAATTAAAATACAGATGAGCAACAAGTTATAACACCGAGTCTCGCGCCTTAGTGTCCCGCGCCCTAACGGTCCGCGCCCTAATGTCCACGCGCCCTAGTGTCTCGGCGCCCTAACGGCCCGCGCCCTAGTGTCTTCGCGTCCTTGTGGCTGGCGCCCTAACGGCGGCGCCCTAACGGCCGCGCCCTAGCGGCCGCGCCCAAATGTCCTAGACCGTGTGCACGCAGTGGCCCCGTCTTGTTGGCAAAAACCAAATCTGAGTTCCTGGTTATAAAGCTCTTCGAAAAACCGCCGTAAAATTTCTTCACGACACCTTTCAAAGTCAAAGTGCTTGAAAAAAAATCTTTCTTGAAAGAAACTCTTCTGTCTTACTTTTACCTTCAAAAAAGTATGGTCCAACTATCCTACGCCTCGAAACGGTAGCCCACACTCCTATTTTTGAGGATGAAAGAGGTGTCTCTGCCATAAAATTAGGCTACACCGAACTCCTTAAATACTAACAAACTAAATAACACCAGGCCCTGTCCGTGAAGACAATTTTCTCCAATAAGTCGTCATTAAGCATATTTAAGAACCACTGACAATATTCGACGTGCTGAGGATAATCAGCTTCGTGTAATTGTTGTATAGACTGCAAACGATAAGGATACTAGTGGATATCTTCTTTCAATATTTTGTGGCAGGTGCTAATTGACAAAGAAATTGTTGAGACAGATCGTGTACAGAGTTTCAAGGGCAGTTTTCCATAATCTATCATAGATTTTTAATTAGTTCTGCCGTTATCTCAGAGGATGTACGCTGCCTTTTTTGTGTGAAATGGATCCAGTCTTAAGAAATACCTCAACACAGTAATTCAGAGAACATCAATAAGTGTTATAAGGCAACACAAGGTTTGGAAATTCCTGGCGAAACTCTTCAAAGCAATAATGAATTGAATACTTCCATACTCCCGCAACTCGACGGCCGTCACGAAAACAGGATTCCATTATAAAAAATGTATGTTCTTGTAGCAAAGCTATTTTATTTGATGAGGTTACGTTACCAAACACAAACAACAGTCAGTACAGATTACGGAAAGTAAAATTAATGTTCTGTAAAGAAAGATTCTGTTTTAGTTAAAATTATTGAAACAAAGTGTACCTACTATACTTACGTATTTCACTACCGGAATACACAGCTTAGTCTTTGAAAAGACTAATGTTTCAAAGTGCAGCCTAAAAATATACAGGAAGCTAAGAAATCCAAGTAAACGACCACAAACGCAAACAGTGAGGTTAGGTTCTAACAGCTAATGTGTGATTTCAGCGTCGACTTTGATGTAAAATTTGAAAAACACACGTTATTATAACACTCCGTAAAGAACCTGAATATGTAACGATACAACACACCATATTTTGAAAAACACCATAAGCTAATAAAGTCATAATTAAGTATGGTAAATCTATAACGCCAAACGATCCTCAAGTTTACACAAAACATTTATTCCCTCCCATACTGAAGCTAAAAGTAGCTGTGTTAAACTATAAGATTAGTATAATCAATACTGGTGGTCCCACCATAAATTGTTTATCATTGGCACATGTCAGCTTGATATTTTTATACGTTCATGAACACTGCGAGGCGATAAAGTAAGGTTTTCTGTATTTTTATGGCTAGAAAACAGCCATCTAACCGTAAAAGGTATTTATAGACTTCGAAAATTTTCCTCTGACTTCTGATACGTATTTCAGAACCGAATTTTCAAAAATATTTAGTGCGGTGTTTAAAAAATTGCAATTTCGAAGAGCTTAACCTCATACATATAAGATGAACGAATGATTTGTATCACTTTCACAGCGACTCTGTTTTATTTTAAATATTTTTGGACGCAGTGTTTAACTAGATATTGTAAATTAGATTAGAGTTTATCTAAAATAAAATATTGGTCTTATTTCAAATAGTTCAGCGTATAGAAATATTGTGGCATTGAAGCAGAGGTACATTGATGTAAGCATTACGCTTTAGTGTTAATATTAATTACAATCAATGATTTATTTGTCACCTACCTTATCGTAACGTATTATAACAAAGTTTGAATGAAAATAGTTAAAAAATTTCCAAAATTGGGTGTTGCTAGTCGATGGTACTAATTCAAATTATTAACATTTGTATATTACCAACAAACTTCCTAATATTGTATAATATTGTAATATTGTATATTCCTATATATTGATTTGAGACATACAATATGGTACATCATGAAAGTTAATTTATTAGATTTTCTAACTATGGCAACTCCACAGGAAAATTATTGAGAAACTTTATTATTTGTGAGAAGCGATCACCAGATATAGTATGTTAGGTTGTGTTTCAAATGACCACCGAATTTTCTAAAATAAGTAATAGTAATAAACTTTCGATAAATTAAGAGTTAAAATCTATAAAGTCAAAGTTAAAACTATAGAACTTCTACCATAACAACCTCTCATTATTATTTATACCTTATCTTATTAATCCGCCATCGAGAAGGAATTAAGTAATGGAAGAATATATGTATTCTGTAAATGGAACAGGTTTAGAGAATACAAGCTCAATTTGTCATATCTAGGTCGTACACTCTTCTTCATCTTCAACCCTTATCTGTCCACTTCTGAACATAGGTCTCCCTTAATATTTTCTTCCAATTGTGCTTGTTTTGGGCCAGTTATTTGAAGCCACTTCTTTTGTGTTATCTAGCCATCTCTTTTGGTCCCGTCCTCAACATCTTTTAGTTGTGCAGGGTCTCCATATTGCTTTTCCTTTGATCCACCGTTCTTCATATTGACGCGCTTCGTGTCCGACCCAGTTCCATGTTTGTTCTATTATTGTTTTGGCTATATCAATATTAACTAACAATATTACAATTTACATTCGTCATTTGGGAACTACACCCAGCATTATCAGGTAAGGTCCGACCTGTAGCATGTCTGCCTTTACAAGCATTTCCTCTAGAAGTTTGAGCCGAATTTGTTCGTAGTCCCTGCCTGCCTGAACAGGGCCGTGTGCTTATATTAATCAAACCTTGGGGCGGACAAGGATTTGATCTTGATTTATTTTGTTTGTCAGGACAATAATACTTAATCGGCTTATGCCTGTTAGCTGTTTGTGAACCCATACAAACTAACGTTTCGCAAGACATTGCAGCTTGCATCTTCAGAGTGAATACAACACTCTGTTACTGTTACACTGTTACATTTTAGTTATGCCACTGATACGGGCGTTTCTGTTTACAGTTTATTCTCCAAATATACTTTCACAGACAATTTATCCCTTCAGCTATACTTTTCGCCTCCTAAAAAAGAAAAGTTATTTTTCACATTCTATTCAGAATGATCATTTTAACCTCATTCTCATGAACACAAGTCAATTTCCATCTATGAAAATAGCAAAATTTTTGCGAGTGCTGAAAATCATAGTTATAAAAAGACCTGCTATTATACAGGGTGTCCCAAAACTCCTGGGACATAGAGCTACCACTAGAGGTCAAAAGAAGTCGATTGGACCCAACTTTGTCATATACCAAAATGTACCGTTTGCCCGTGAGAGGGGTTCAAAGTTTACTTAAAAAATCACATTTTTGTATGCTGTTCAGAAACGTGTGAACCAATTTTAATGAAATTTGGTACCTGGGCACTTCAAAGGAAGCCACTACTTTCAGTAACGAAAGAAACCCAAAGAAAATTGGAGAAGGGTTAAAACCACCCCCACCCCCTGATAAATTTGTTCAGAATTTTTTTAAGGATGATGATACGATTCTATGTTTTTTTAAGGTGAAGACTTATTCATTAGCTTCATTTTTTGACTCTTGTAAAAACTCCGTAATTCGTATAGTTTCGAAGAAAAAAATGTTTACTCAAACACTGATAACCGATATTATTATTGCAGGTTTAATTGTATTACAAAATTTAGTTGGCTGCCACACCTTCAGCCGCCGACTGTCCTTTTATTGTGTACTACAACGTATAGAGTAATTTTTTTTATATATACTGTGTCATTCCTGTAAGCTCCGGCGCCACGTAGGTGTTTGGAAAATGTAAATGATGTACGCCAGCGGCGGCGAGTTTTTCTTGTCTTGAACATTCAAATTAAAAGCTTGTAATATGGAACTATAACATCACCATTTGCTGTCATTCTTTTGTACTTTTCTCATTTCCAATAATTTAATTATATGTGTGTTAAAATTTACTGCCTCTTTTATTATTGTGCAATCTGTATTTGTGTGTGTACGAATTTTGCAAGCTTTATAAACAAGAAGGAGGCACAATAAAGGTGAGTCCGATTCCCGTAAACTGCTGGCCTCTCGGCCTTCCACTAGGACCTACAATCAGCTGTGTTTGGAAGGTAGCGCTCATTAATTTTGACTCACTCTGTATACAACTAGGAAGATTTCCTCCAGGAAGCGATTTCCGTGAACTCCCCCTACTCCTCTGAGCTAAGCTGCAGGTCTTTTTCCACCTATCTTGTTGCGGGTCGAGCGGGTCGACGAAAAAGCTCGTAGTTGATTTCAGAACACGAAAACCTATTTAATCCAGCTAAAATATTGTAAAACAATGTAAATTTAATAGTTATAAATAGAGAAATAGTTTATTTTCGTATTTCCAATGTAAAGAAACATCCATCAATTCTGGATTTACAATTTTCTACTTCATACTTTCTCGGCCGTCGTTAATAGCATGTTATGTTGTTTTTATTAGTAAATATTAATAACAGCAACAGCGGCTTATCTTTGAGAATCCTTAAAGTTTAGTTAAATGTAGATATTCGGTTTATCAAGATATTTTAATAATACACGTACCAATAAAAAGGTGTTTTCCAAAGAATGAACGTTGTAACGCAGCAGTCAATTCCGTGCCATGCGATAGTAAAATTGTCGTTTCGTTGCCTTTTCTTGAAATTTCGTGAGAACGATCAGAAGCATTTCTCCTTATGTGTTTCTACAGGTCTGAAGGTAACATAAAAGTCTAGATGTCTACGCCTGGATCTAAATAACAGTATTGTAACTGCATATAATACACTTTCATGGTTTACTACTTAAGTTTATGATTGCTCTCAAAATGGAAATTATGTCTAACTTTGAGTTCACCATTTTTAGGATCTGAATTGTAGTACGCGCACAATATGTATGAATATTCAGGTTAATTTCAGTGTTCATTTAAATATTCTAAATAGTTTGGTTGAAGTATTCGCCGTTTCTCAAACTGCACTATATCACATTCTGATTATATTGTGCAACTATGCTCGTATGCAACCTGAGGAAGTTTAATCAAATACAAAACTAGCTGCTGAAAGCATGTAGAGTTTAGACAGTTGCCGCAATACTTGAATTAACGGTAAAGAGCTGAAAACTAACATTTACATATTAACTGAAACGAGCGTAACAAACGATATGTTCTCTTACATTTCGTAATTTCCTAAAGTTTTAGCTCGTCCCTTTTGGACGAAACCAGTATTATTGTGTTACCTTAATTTTTAAAAAACAATTTAATTTTTCTTATAGTCATGTTTAAACTTATAGGTCGTATTTGCTTGCGCACATACCGATAAAAATTTAAAACGCTCCCAGATGTTTTACACAAATTTCAATTTAAAGATACTCGTTAAATTCAGCAAACCTCACAATTTTTCACGGTTATGTCTTACCGCACAAGCCAGATTATGGCCACAATTATTTTTATTTTTCCACATAAAATTTGGACGGCAATGTGATTATTTTAGGCTTCAGCCTTATCTTGTACGGATGAAGAACAGCGCTTCTTGGGACAGCTAATACAATTACAAGAGAAATAAACAGCGTAAGCGTCGTTATTCTGTCGCATCCAACCCTACATAGAAGTGCGTTTTCGTTTCGGAATATAATCATTATGTAGAATAATATAGACTGGTCGGTATACGAAAACACCTACTTCCTATAAAACGAGCCCAAAGATAAGAGGATACTGGAACAAGGATAATAGTCAATTATGTAAATAACAGGAGCCATTATGCCTTAACAACTTACTGATGTTTTCGAGTGATATACGGTCCCACAAAAGATTAAAGGCGTGCTTTTCCAGGTTTTAATAAAGTTTCCGATAGAAATCGGTAGTTAACCAACAAGCTTTAACGATCAGTTTTACTACTTCCACTACGATTTTTTATAGAAGCGTGAAAACTGTACTTAGAGGTTTTTAATTCAATATGGACAATGTTTTCACGACAGTCGACGAATATCGCTTCAACGTTAAAATCTTCTTCATCGCACTTCTAACCCTAAGCTGAAGTAGTAAACATACAAACAACTTTTGAAGTTAAATTAAGAGTGTTCCTACTTCCTGCTAAACAAACACATGTACGGGAAAGGTAAATTCGATTAAACGTTTTGAATTTTCCAACATTTAAGGAAACCGGAACGCTGCCTCTCTGGTCAATAGCTACACAAGAATTAATCTAAAGTAACTCCAACTCCTTAGCTAAACAGTTACTCCTTTTATGTACCTTTTCAGAGATTGGGGCTATACAAGTCTGTACAGTAGGGTCGTTTAGTGGAACGTGATTTCGTTTTTACAAATACTGATGAAACAGATATTAGAAAAGTTGCTATTTCTACAACTATAGGCAAAACCTTTGAAATAATAGTCATTGACCCTTTATGTTTCTGCTTAGCTTATAGTTTGTGAATTCTTTAATTCATTAAAACCACAAATTTTGCTTCATTTGTGTTTGGTATTCTATGGGGAGCCCCAATTTGAATCTCATGTTTTGTTTTTTGAATAAAACTCATAATTTTTAGAAACTTGGGGTTTATTCATTGGAACGAACATAAAGAGAAGACATGGGCATTATGGCGGAAATAGATATCTGCCAAATGTCCGTTCCTGCCAACGGCCACACTTTTGGAGGAATTTTTAATTACATTTTCGCACAATTGCCGCCCAACTTCATGAACAGCTCGACGAATGTTGTTTTAGAGCTCGTCGATTAAAAAGTCCGTTACAAAGCCCCAAAAGAAAACGTCTAGAGGCATTACATCTCACGTCTCGCAACAGGGCACGACACGGCCAGGAAATTTAGTTTATTTACAAAGCGTATTTACAATAGAACGCACTTCTTTGTAAAATATTTCCAAGATTTTATATGCCCTGGAAGACTGCGTACTGAATTTTCCTGATTCCTAGAAGATAAATGTCAAGTAAAACAATGTTTGATTAAACGATTCGAGAGTTGCGCCAAATTCAAATCCCCAAGAACAAAATGGGACACGCGTTATATGATATGGTCGTGAAGAAATATTTCTATTATATGGTATATCGTCAATAGAAAATTTGAAAATGACGTATGTCCAGTTTCGTCAGAAGTAGCTATAATTTCTTGTCTCAAACATATGTAGTTAGGGTGTACAATGGGCCATATGGCCTAAGTGCATAGAGATGCTTGGGAAACCGCGTCCTAGATCTCGCTCTTTCAAAGCAAGCAAGCAAGCATAGTAATACCTCCAATAATGCTGTTATGTAATGCCACAGAAACATCGGTCTAATTGAAAATGCTGTATTTGAAGATCGACACAAAAATAATGTAGTGCCTCCGATATTATAATTATATGTACTTTATCGCATTCTAACTGAATACATCCGCAAGGGATAACGAAAACACAACGTTGACGGTTTTTTGATTGATTGAGCGAAATCTTTATGCACTTAGGACACATTTGGCCCATTGCATATCTGGGGTAATTCCAACTCCAGCAATGGCACGACCCTACGACTTATTTCATATCGGACAGAAGACGCACTTTCAGATTTTTCCCAGCTAGTTAAATTTCACTGACCTCGGACAGATTCGAACCCGAGTCCCTTGGATCTACAGGCAAGTCCGCTAACCACTAGACACAGACACAGACATATAATGACATATTTCGTGGAAATATAATACCTTAGCTTTAAAAAAATATTAAAACAGCCTTTTTTTGCATTGCATCAATATACAGGGTGCCCATTATGTATGGAATATAGTATATATTTCGGTAAATATCTACTTTATAAAAAAAATTGTATATAAAAGTTGTTTAACATTTTATTTTCCATAACAAGACAGCATTCAATTGTTTTTATTTCAGTAAACAAATGAGTAACGAATAACACTTTAATTTTTTTAAATAGCAATGTACCCTTTCATTAGGCTCATTTGATAGACATTTTTTTCTCTTTTCGATGACATAAAATCTTAGTACCCGTATACCAGAAAATTTTTGAACAAAAATGTTTAAACTGTTATAAAGTTAATTTCACCAATGACATGAATCTAGTTATTCAAGTATCTCATGCATCTACATTGTACAAAATAAAACAAATGAACGAAAAATAGTTTATGTCTCTTAACTAATTATAAAGCTTGAAGATAAAACGAAATTAGCAATAAAATGGTTTTCATGGTAATAAGTGTTCAAAATGTTCGCCATTAACTGCAAGGCAGTGGCCCAACCTATCACGAAAAGCTTGAAAAGAATTTCTGAGCGATCTAGGAGAAATTGCTGCAGCTTCAGCTTGTATTCGTTGCTCTAATTCGGCCAGATTCTGAGGTCGGTTTGTATACACTTTTGATTTTAAATATCCCCAGAAGAAGAAATCGCAAGGTGTAAGATCCGGAGATCGGGGAGGCCACTCCACAGACCCTCTTCTGCCTATCCAACGGGCCGCAAATACCACATCTAAATATCGGCGTACAGCTAAATGATAGTGGGGCGGTGCCCCATCTTGTTGAAACCAAAGATCATCAAGATTTGCTTGGCAAGCTGGAATAATTTGCTGTTGCAATAATTGCAAATAACGGTCACCAGTTAGAGTACCACGAATAAAGAAAGGTCCAATTATGTGATCTGCACAAATTCCCACCCATACGTTTAATTTTTGTGGTGTTTGGGTATGATTTTGGATCATCCAGTGGGGATTTTCAGCGGCCCAATATCGACAATTATGCCTATTTACTTTTCCATTTAAACAAAACGTAGCCTCGTCAGAAAAAAACAATATTATTGAGAAAATTTGGATTGTTGTTGATTCGCTCCATCATAAATTCACAAAACTCAACACGTCGATCGTAGTCATCTTCGGATAATTCTTGCAGTAAAGTCGGTTTGTACGGATGTAATTTTTCTGAATGTACTATTTTGTGTATTGAACCTTTACTTACGGCATGGTTTAAACATAACTGACGAGTTGAAGTGTTTGGATTTTCTTCGATTTCTAGTAAAACATCGAGCTTTTTATCTTCATTTGTCGCAGATCTCTGCGGACCAGTCTTCGGCAGATCTTTAACAAAACCAGTTTCCCTAAACCGTTTCAAAGTTTTGCTAACTACTGACTGGGTAATTGGTTCTAGATTTGGATAACGCTCATTAAAAATTTCACATACTTCTAATAAAATTGTGTTCGTTTGCGATCCCCATAACCGACCATAATTAAAATTTCTATGCGTTCAGTTTCTGTTAAATAAACCATTTTTATTTTTCGATGCACCAACTTATTTAAATAAACAAGATTCTGTTACATTTATGGCCTACATTCAATTGTTAAGACAAATAAAGGAGATCTCGGATAACTAGATTCATGTTATTGGTGAAATTAACTTTATAACAGCTTTTACATTTTTTTTCATTATTTTCTGGTATACGGGTACTAAGATTTTATGTCATCGAAAAGAGAAAAAAAATCTCTATCAAATGAGCCTAATGAAAGGGTACACTGCGATTTACAAAAATTAAAGTGTTATTCGTTACTCATTTGTTTACTGAAATAAAAAAATTGAATGCTGTCTTGTTATGGAAAATAAAATGTTAAACAACTTTTATATACAATTTTTTTTTATAAAGTCTATATTTACCGAGATATATACTATATTCCATACATAATGGGCACCCTGTATGTAAAATAATGAGAAAACATCATTTATCTTTTTCATTCTCTTCCTTTGCATGTAGACCAGCGTTAATTACCTACAATGAGCATCTTTTTGTCTTACCTTAATTTCCACAATTTACTTTCTGCCTTCAAAATTAAATGCCATTATAGAAGTATGGACACTTCTAAGGCCTCTCCTCACCACTGACCTTAAAATCAAGGTTAAAGTATTATATAGACAGTTAATCTACAAGGTCGATTCCCCCACTAGAGTGTTATGGAAAGTTTTAAGGCATCCCCACCAATAGCCTTGAAACTAAGACCAAAGTCACTTCTTCTCTCCGCAAATAGCTTTCAGTTGAAGGTTAAGGTCGCTGCCTTCTCAATGCTGACCTTCACTTAAAGGTTCAAGCCGAGGTCATTGCCTTTCTCATTTGGTAATAGATTTGATTAACTTTGAGACATAAAAAAGGAAGGTCAAATGTGGAATTCGAATCCACGTCTCAATATGAAATTGGAGGTTAAACTCAGCGCCTTAACCACTCGGCCAATTTGACTGTGTATACAGTACTACTGGCCGCTAGTCTGACCTTCAATTTCAGATTACTGGTGGGAACAGACAGTGACCTTGAATTAGAGGTGGAGGGAGGTCTTAGCACTGTCTGTAATACTCACTATACTTCTTGCTGCATTTCAATTCTACATTTTTATCACGAGATAGCATTTCATTCGCTTAAGATAGGTGTCTCGCTTGATTTAGCTTAGCACCAATTAACTTCAGAAATTATTTTGTGATAATGTTATTAGGAGAGAAATTTTTTACCATAATGTAGATGCACTGCACCATGATATTTTAAATAATGTACGTTTACAACAAGGTAGGACTATAGCTCACATAGTTCACGTACCATATATTTCTGTTGGACATATATATTTTTTTGAAGTTTTATTGAATACTAAGAGCAATTTATATAGACAATCAGCGCAAAATTACAGATTAAGAAACGCGAAGAATTGGAGAAAAAAAAATTCTATTTGTTTCTTATAAACTGGAAATTATTTCATGTAACTACTATAATGTAATCTTGTTTTTAGTTGTATTAATTATTTGTGAACACGTATTTTGTTTTGCTTGGAATTTCGACCTCCACGTTTCATGTTTTAAGAAACTGACAGTTTAACCACATCCAAGTTCAGGGTGTTTATTAAACATCCGGCAACAATTTAAGGGGTTATTCCCTGGACTATTCTAAGAATATTTTGTCCTTTAATGATTTTTGAAAAGCCGCTTTGTTTCTAAGATACAGGGCGAAAAACATTTTCGACAATACCAACATTTTATTACCAAAAATTACACGTAAAGTTTCTTAAACTACAAAAACTGTTGAAAATGACTACCTCCAGCTACGACCGACGCAAGAACCCAATCTTCTCCTCATTGACTGCCGAACTCTTTCAAAAACACCAGGGTCATTTCTTATTGAGTTGCACCCATCAATTATCCGATTTCTTAAATCTTCTATATTTTCCACTAGAGTAGAATAAACTAATGACTTTAGATTAGATTAGATGGCCCCATAGGAAATAATCCAGGGGGTTTAAGTCCGGGGATCGAGCCGGCCATAAGTGAGGTCCACCTCGACCAATCCAGAGATCTCCGTATATTAGCGTTAAAATCTCACGAGCAAGCACACTAAAATGCGCTGGTGCACCATCGTGCATAAACCACATTGCATTTCTTGTTGCCAATGGTACATCCTCTAGAAACCCAGGTAGAGTCTGTTCCAAAAAGTTGAGATACACTCGCCGGTAAGTCTTCCTAGTAGAAATACCGGTCCAATTAGCCAGTCATCCACAATTCCAATCCAAACGAGAACTGATGTTGAAAACGATCTTCAAGTACCTCATGTGGATTTTCTTCAGCCCACACATGGTTATTGTGAAAATTCCTTATTGCATTTCTTGAGAAATTCGCTTTAACGATAAAAAGAATCAGCGTCAGTAGTTGAGGGATTTGAACCAATGTGTGCAAAAGCCATTGACAGAATGCAATACGTGGAGGAAAATCAACAGGAAGAAGTGGCTGAACACGTTGTATGCGGTATGGGTACGACAAATAGTCCCTAAGAAATTCCACACAATCCCATTAATTACATTCAAAGTATTTGCAATTTTTCGAGTAGAAGTACCGGGATCTTCCTCTATCATGTCCAGCACATTTTTTTCTACTTCTACCGTTCTTACTGTCATTGGCCTTCCTGGTCCTCCAGTTCGTTTCAGTGTGCCTGTTTCATGAAGACGTTGATGAATACTTTGGAAGGTTTTTCTATTAGGAACATTACGGTCAGGAAATCGTTCAATGTACAACCGCCTAGCTTGTAATGAATTGCCATCAGCAAGTCCATAAATGAATTGCATGTCAGTCATCTCGGCGTTCGTATAGCGATTCATGATAGAGGACTTCACAAACAAAAGTTTAAGTATTAAAGACAGAAAATACGCGTCAAACAGCCAAACGTCAATCAGTCTCAGCAAATTCGACACATACAAAATTATCAATCACGAGACGTATTCAAATGAAATCTACGTTTAAACTGATTTTCTTTTCAATGTCTGCACTTGCCAGCCGCAGGATAAAACAGCCGTTCTTAGTAATCGGAATGTTGTTGCAAGATAACATCGCATTTTAAAAAAATTCTTATACTCGGTAAGCCTAGTGCAGTACGCCATACTTTTATTTCGGCTACATTAATAATTTTAAAAATATCAACATTGGTTTCGTCGAAAATTTTTCTCGACCTGTATCTTCGAAACAAAGCGGCTTTTCAAAAATCATCAAAGGACAAAATATTCCTAGAACAGTCCAGGGAAAACACCCCTTGAACTTTTGCCGTGGGTTTAATAAACACCCTGTATATGTTCCAAAGATTACCTTAGTTTTGCTTTTTCAATCACCCCAAATTCGTCAGTTGTTTGAAATTAAGTGTTACACAATAAAGTCGTTTGCTGTTATTGGTTACTAGCTAAACCTGTGGACTACGCTGCACGCTTTGTTTGGTAACTTATTTAAAAGATAATAAATAAGCTATATGTAGATGTTAGATGTGTCCTTAACAATGTAAATTTTCAAGTGTCATCTGATTTGTTATATTTTATTTACATGGCTTCTTCATGCTTCGGTTTAAATTTTATTTATAAAATGTCATTTACATGTTAATAATTTTCCATTCTCTACATTTTGTTCAACATAAAAGTGTTGATGACAATCCTATCGATATATAGAGAACAACGTAATAAAATATTATACAAATGTAAGTACAAATTCACGTTGTCTGGTATGTGAAGTGTTCCGAAACATCCGTGCAATTGCATCTTTACATTGCAAAGCTAATTTGCTCATTTGAATCACACACAGTGGTACTGGTTCCAGTAACAAATACACATACGCTTAACGTAATAGATGGACAAAGGCTTTCCTTTCTTGGAAATGACTCGCAAGAAAACGAAAGTTGGGGCAGATATTGGGATAGAGAATTAATATGAATAAGTATATTATTTACATCAAAGTTCTAATCTTCTACAACATAATGATATTCACACCTTAGGAGTAATTATATTTTGCAATTCCTATATTGAGAGTAAATGTTCTATGAGCGTTGGTGCGGGGTAGAAACTGTTTATCAAAGAAAGACATGCAAACGAGAGTTGTTAGATTATAATTTTTCAGAATAATGTAACAAAACTTGCTATTTACTATGTTTTAACTGTTTATGGGGTGGGAAGCGTATTTTAGGATAGCTCTTTCTAGTAGATAAATTGTGGTTTTACCATAATTCTAATGAAAAAATTGCGAATAATAATATTTATACTAATTTTGGGGTTGGTAATGCTTCTGCAGGATAAAATAAACATGTCGATAATTTCAAAACAACTTTCTTGAATAGGGTGTGAAAAATTACATTTATATAAATATTTCATTTGTAAGGGGCATAAGTGCAATTTGAGGAATTAAATTTCTATGTGGCTACTTTTAAATATAATTTATTGAATGCTATTTCAGAAAACGACAGTAATAATACTGATGTGGATTTTTAGGGGTAGAAATCCTGCTTAATTCATGTAGGGATGCTACTGTTACTGAGTGCTACAAGTCACCATTAAAGGCTACAGTTTTATAATGAATATCCTACAACTACTTCTAACGTCGTGCGAAACTTGCTACATGTGATGCTGGTTAGACTCGGATAGTGATCCGCAAGCTAAATGTCATCATGGAGCGGTTGTAATACATAAATTGGTTGCACGTTACCATACAGTTGAGGAAATTTAAAATTAATGTATACACTATGACGTTTTTCTTACAATAACACATATAGGTTGAGTCTGCCAGACGAATGAACTTCTGTACAAAAAATTAAAAATCTAAGTTTAAAAAAAAAATCGCCCCCAGTCGGGAATCGAAACCGGGTTTTTCGTCGAGAGCGTGACGCTTCAAACACCAGCCCATTTAGACAAATTTTTGCGTAACGTAATTGTTATGTATAATAGTGATAAATGACAAATCAGTTTTTTAAAAACTGAAGTAAACTGGTCAAATTAACGTTTTAATGACTGCAAGTATAAAATTGATGTATTTTCGTTTCATTTTCCATTGTACTCTAGTACAGCACTAATTTGAACCGATGGACAAACGTTATTCATTTTTTTGCAATATTTCAGGAATACTTTTCAAATTAAATTTAAAAATTAAAAAAAAATGGGGATTTACAGATAATAGTGTTCCAAGCAATGATCAGCACTAAACGTTTTAATTTTTGAAACACATTTGTTATAAACTTTGTATGTAGCGATAATATATTTTGATAGTGCCTATACAAAAGGGGCCTATTACAATCTGCACAAAAATAATTTTTCTAATATTTCAAGTGAGACAGATATTAAGCTAATTCATTTTAGTACACTCACCCTGTATTTGCTGCAAAAACAATAGACTAGGTTACCTTTTTTTTTTAAATTATAATGTGTTACATCGCAACTAGTCTAAAAGACTAACCAGCAATTTTGATCTAACTTAAATTAACTAAATGGTTATGCTAAGAATTCACCTACTGGTGTCCTCTCAATTCTGTCTTGCAACATTTTTTTGTGTATTTTCTTACTTTTACGTCTCTTTACACTAGCTCAAATGGTTTGGTCTTCTTGAACCTTCTCATTACATCTGTATTGTCAAGGAGTTGGAACACCTCGACATTTACGTGGTGATGAAGCCTGGTCTCATGCTTCTGGGCAAGGTCCTTTATTTGCTCCGTCACGGTTTTTATCCCTAGATCCCTGTGGATATTACTGTTTCGAGCGTACCAGGGTGCGTCTACGATATTCCTCAGCACTTAGTTCTGGAAATTTTGAATTTGTATAATATTGGTTTTGCTGGTGCAGCCCCAAATTTGACAACCGTATTTCTATACCGGTTTTAAAGCTTGATTGTACAGAAGTAACTTATTATGTATTGAATGTTGTGAGTTTCTTCCCAGTAGCCAATACATTTTCCTAAATTTTATATTTAGTTCTTCTCCTTGTTTCTTTATATATTCTTATCTCATTGGGATGTCGTTGGTGTACAATAGGTATAGTAGTGGCCCCAGTACACAACCTTGTGATACCCCTGCCTTAATTTTGTATAAGTCAAAGTATTCCTCTTCTTGCTTGATGCTGAATAGTCTGTTTGCGATGTAACATTGGTGAGTTTCGAGGCTAAAATAGGAATAAGCTACAATATTATCAACATAAAATATTCAAATATATCGTTACGATTATTACTTAGCTATTCAATTTAACTTACAGTATTGCATGCAGTATTTTTGTATCCCTTTATTAACAAAATAATAACAAAACGCCCCTTAAACCGGCTGTAAGTAACACAAAATAAAATGCTCAGGAGCATCCTTAACCTAAAAGTTCAAGACCGGGTAAAAATAGAACAAATAAAAGACGTGTAGAGGGTGAGGATGTGATAAAATGCTACAAAAATCTGAAGTGGGGTTGGGCTGGCCATGTAGCCAGGATGGAGAGTAGATGGTCAAAAACTACAACAGAATGGTATCCAAGTCTGGCGAGAAGAAAAAAAAAGGTGACCGAAGATTAGATGGGAGGACAGTATCAGAAAAATAGCGGGAGATCAATGGATGAAGCTAGCGCAAGATAGGATAAATTGGAAAGTCATGGGGGAGGCCTTTGCCCGATCTCGGGAGATTAGAGGCTATTATTATTGTTATATATGACCCTAATGAAGGGATTGTTCAGGTGAAGGGTGTGGTGACTGGGTTGTTTATTTGACATTACTAAACGTTCCTAAAGCGAGAACTGTAATCTTCTGATTTTGTACAACAAAGTTTCGAGTAATTTTGTCCTGGGAACAAATTGTTGCAGGTTTACCCATGTTGCTTACCGACGCCTGTTACTTAAGTGCCTTATGTTTAGTGCCCGACGCGGTAACCACGATCATTTTCCGTCGTTATTAGTTATTTCAAATTTTATAGATGACTTGTTTGACCACTTAGTTAAATTTTATTGATCAGTTAAATACGTGCGACTGAAGAGCTTCTGGATATTTCTGAAGATTTCTCTATAAAATTATTCAAAATTTTTCACTGGAACAATATAAAATTTATTCTAAATCAAATTGGTTACGGAACCAAGAGGGAGCATTCATTTTGTTTAAGGTAACCCACAACTGGAGCCAAAGTTCTTTCACCAGACGGCGCTTCTGGTTAAAATTGAAATGTATTTATATTGAAAACGTGTTGGATGTGAAATGCAGCCAGACACGAGAAGCTGAAAACCGCGTCGTAAACCAAAGTTTACGGGGATTTTATCGCGGTATGTGCTCCTAGCTTACATTGTTTATATTTCTGCATGTTTGCGTTTGGAGGTGCAGCTTTTGAAAATTATTCAAGCTTTGTAAGTCTAGAACACATTAGGCCTGTGCCATTTTGCTTTGCTTTGAGCCCGATATTTCATTTAACTGAGAGGGATTGTGGAAAACTTATTATGTCTCTCCTATATGCGCTGCTGCGTTGTGTCCTATTTAATGTTCTCATATGAGTAGCATTAAAGTACTCTTAATGCTTATGAAATGTGAGACAAAGCATGAAGAACAACAACCGTTGTTTACTGAAAGCTCGTAGGTGCGAATTAATTCTTCATAGTGCACACATTTTGTAACAATTAAAATTTTAATTTTTGTAAACCCCGTACGTTGTGATTACTTATCGACCCCCGAAATTTCTGTATGTGGAAAATGAGACTTTGTAGTTAAAAAACTGTTTCTCTATATTGACAAATGGAAACGACGCAGAAACATATTAATACGAAATTGAAGGCTTGTTGTTATGATATTTCTGTACACCTATTCATTCAGATATTCTTCCTGTCCTTTAACTGTTTCGCATGTTAGCCATCATCCATGCAATTTGTATTGTGTCTACTATTTTCCTGAATAATTCTATAGAGGACACATCGAACCATTGCCGCAAGTTCCTGCCAAATTATTTTTCTTCGCCTTAGTCCTCCTTTCCCCATCACATTTCCTTCAAAAATAAGCTTTAACTTTCTATATTTCTCTGTGTTTCTCTTGACGTGCCCAAAAGATACTAGTTTGCGAGACTTTACTGTTATTAAAATTGAGGTTTTTTGTTCATACGCTCCATAATTTCTATATCGGTGTACTTTCAACATGCATCTACAAGTCACATCTTATATGATGCTATAGTTTTTTCTCTATTGTTTGTCTGAGCGTCTACAGCATATACTTTCCCTGAGTGGAGTGTTCAGTTAGAACATTTGCATACATAGAATTAGGAAAGTTTAGCGTGTGAATTCTAGAAATGCATTACTATGCAAAATACTATCCAAACGTGTTCAACTAATCTCTTAGATACACAAAAACATAGTCTATTTGAAACTTTGAAACTCAGACTGTTAATTTGATTTGGATAAGATCACTATTTTTCAGGAATTTTGACGGTTGCTAGTATTACTGTGATGTATTAAAGCATAACCTCATCAGCACTAATTTATAAGCGTAAGAAGGAGAGCAATCTTTATAAGTAATGTTGTCAACGAGAAATTCTAAGTTAATTAGTTTTCAGATTATCTAGTAGTGTGAATTTACAGAACTCTATTAAAATAGAGACACTACTGCCAGTGGTGGCCAACCTTCTTGGGCGGTGGGAAAAATAAATAAAATAGGTATTAGGTATTAACTGCATATATACAAGCACCCATTTTTATTATTTAATGCATATGTATATAGGAAAAAACAGAGAAACAATGAGAAAAGAAAACACTATTTGCCATCATTTTATTTACTAGGAAGTGCAACTATGAATTGACGGGGAACCGCCAGGCGCGTCTTTTATATATCTAAGCCGCCTAATTATCGAACGTTCCTGCTGCTTCTAGCCGTTATCGGGTCGATCTTTTAAAAAGACGAAAACCACTTTTGTCATGTTTGTTATCTACTCTCTCCAACTGACAAAGCAGTTTTGAAATATTTTGTAATTTTAATTTAATTAGAAAAACCAACATACATTAGGGGTCATAAATATGTAAAAGCCAACATTATGGTGATCCTCGTTCGCATCGCTTAAGCAGTGTCGAGGCGGTGTGAAGCTGGTAAGCTGGTATGTGCTGCAACACAATAGGGTCCGTCTATGCGGATTACTTTATTGGTGCTTGTTTGGCCTGTCTGCTATGTTATGTGTGTGTATGTGTGTAGAGCCTTGTTACTCCTCTAGTGTGGCTGTAGTAAGAGAAGTGCTATAAATTTGACTCCCGGTGACAAATGGGAGACTGGAACCCAGTAGCGGCCACACAAGGAATTAATTAAGAACAATGTTTGGCTCCAAGTGCGACTCGAAACGAACATTTGGACTACTACATCCGAAGCTTGACTTTCTTAGCACTGAATCATCCTAGCCCTTTTTTAAAAGTTATATGTGTATATATACAGGGTGACTGGTTCATAAACGTATATATTGGAGGACATGTTAATAGAGGTCATTTGCAGTTGTTTTAGCCAAGCATGCCTTATACGAATGTGAAGAGTTGTTGAGATATTCTAATTTTTGTGTTTTCTTAGAAATCCGC
>JABXWE010013941.1:0-20585 GCA_014611495.1 Limonius californicus
ACCACAACGGCCACCTAACCTCTTGACCACAACGGCCACCGTGACCACAACGGCCACCGACGCCTGATCGACACATTGTTACCGACGCCGACCACAACAGCCACCTTGACCACAACGGCCAAATACTATCTAGACCACAACGGCCACCATGACCACAACGGCCACCTCTCCTTTTGACGACAACAGCCACCTCGACCATAACGGCCATCTAACCTCAACGGCCACCTTGACCACAACGGCCACCTATCCTTATGACCACTACGGCCACCGTGGCCACAATGGCCACCTACTATCTAGGTTAGGTTAGGTTAGGTTAGGTTAGTGGTCATAAGGATAGGTGGCCGTTGTGGTCAAGGTGGCCGTTGTGGTCAAGAGGTTAGGTGGCCGTTGTGGTCGAGGTGCCTGTTGTGGTCACGACCACAACGGCCAAACTTCCGGGTGGCCGTTGTGATCGGTGGCCGTTGTGGTCTAGACCCGCAACCAAGAATGCCTCTCTATAATGTTGTAGCTAAAAAAATAGCGTCAGTCTCAATACTAAAAACGATATCCCGTCAGCAAAAATACTGCGTGTTAAAAACAGTTCTCATGCTTAATGACCATCTCAAAATTAAATTTTGAGCATATGGATGAGAGATTTAAATGCTTTAAGACTCGTGACAAGCGGAATTTTCCTTATTCATTTTCGTTCATGACGAAACATAGACTGATGTTGTTAGGTTACATTTAACGAATGATTGGAGACGATGGCTTAACTAAATAGAGAGAGAGAGAGAAAGAAGAACCCCTTACTGCCATGATATATGGAACACCTAAATACGTATTTTGACAACGACTAGAATAACTTGGCTGAGGAATACTTCTATTCTCCACCAAATCAACAATGAAATACGTATTTAGGTGTTCTAAATATCGTGGTGGTAAGAGTTTCTCCAAAGTTTATTTAGGTTATATTACACATAACTAATAAATTTCTCATCTTTCAGTTTATTTCAACAACCAAAGTGCCTATCAAGAAGAGAGCTGTTGATCCCCAACCAAATAAAGGATATTCAAATAAGTTGGTTGTCTGTCAAAATGCGCGTAGGTTTAGGAGTTCTAGGGAACGATGGTGGTTCGTAGCCATCAGTAACTGTAATAGCAGTAAAGTAAGTAAGAGTGCAATTACTTGTTTATAATTTTGTTATAAAAAGGCAGAACGGTGTAAGATACATTAAGTTCTGAAA
This sequence comes from Limonius californicus, assembly GCA_014611495.1. Lineage (NCBI taxonomy): Eukaryota > Metazoa > Arthropoda > Insecta > Coleoptera > Elateridae > Limonius > Limonius californicus. Next base: position 1,224 of record JABXWE010013941.1, read on the forward strand.
ATAATATTGCACGTTTTTTAATGGAGGCATGTAACATCATATAACTTGAATAGGTGTTAATGTATGATCTCCAAAGAACTGGGGAAGAAAACCTAAAGAGTAACAGAAAAACCCCTGGACGTTGACCATATTACTATTGTCGTATAGTATGTTTGTAAGGCGTACAAGAGGCGTGTTTCGAATTAACCAATACTTTAAAAATAATACGAAGGTAGGCTGAAAATTAATACACACATGCTTGTAGAGAGCGAACGAAATGACCTTCAGAAGCGCGCCAGGTGGCATGTGGAAGTAACATTCCCCCTCAATACGCATGCGCATGTTTGAGGTCGTTGCGTTCATCCAGTGTATTTCGAGAAGCGTGGAGAGTATGGAGACGTGTTCTAGTGCTATGTCAACGCGAGTTAAATAGCGTGCTGTTATCGAATTTTTAATTGCTGAAAAAGTGACTCCTACTGAGATTCATCGTCGTTTAAAGGCTGTTTATGGTGACGATGCTGTTGATATGTCTACTGTAAATCGATGGGTAATAAAATTTCGTGGTTGTGAGCCCGGAAAAGCCATAATTGTTGATGAAACACGCAGCGGACGTCCGATCACTGCCACAGACGATAAACGTCGCAAACTCGTCGACGATTTGATTCAAAATGACCGGCGAATCACTCAAAAGCGTATCGCAAACCATATTGAAATATCCTCGTCCACACCCCTCGTGCGGAACTGGAGATGCTCTGCGAAATCTGAAGTTTGAACCGATTCCACACCCTCCTTATTCCCCCGGTCTTGCGCCTTGCGACTTAAATTTTTTTCCTCTACTCAAGAGAGACCTCAAGGGTAATAATTACACCTCGGACGATGAGGTGAAGGCAGCTGTCAAGTGCTGGATACCAGAAAAGTCGGAAGAATTTTTCAGTGACGGAATAAAAAAACTTGTTACACGTTGGGAGAAATGTTGTTACGGGTCAAACGAAGCTTTTCTACAGGGTGCGTCGGAATAAGAAATCTTAATACAAACCTGCAGACGTTCCTCGTTTTAGCGAAGCAAAACGGCAGTTGCTCTCAGTAGCTCAGTCGAAGGAGGGGTGGTTCTCAAGAGTTTGCTCATAAGAGGGAAAGTAAAAGGTCGAAGTCTTATACAGGGTACGTCGAAGAAAGTATGGGCGCCACCTCTTCCTGTGTCAATGTTACAGAGCCTTCGGGAAGAGGGCGAAAGCCTGCTGTCTTACGGGATGTTCTATTCTTACCTTCCTGGGTCTCTCTTTACATACAGGGTGTACAATAATAAGTCGCGATAAAAATTATAAGCATATATTAAGAAATAGAGACAAGTTTTTGGACTGAAGGTCCGGATACAACAAAATGAGTAAATAAGGACCAGATTCGATCCACAGTATAGGTTAAAATTAATAGACAGAGTTTTCGGAGCGCCCTGAATGATTTTCTCTCCGGGACTGGCTTACGACGTTTAGGCATTCAACTGCGTTTACCAGTATCCGTAGGGCTCACATAAAAACATGCACAAATACATTTTGACATTAATATTAAAATAATCAAGTGGAGTGGTATAAATATGGATTATGCCACTTAATGTTGCTTAGCCTTAAATTGCAAGCATGAAATGTAGATCGGAGACCGAAGTCTTTGTTGCACCAAGAAAATGCACTGAGTTCTTTTGCACTGATAACATACAAGCGAGGTACAAAGTTGCTTTTACCTTGCACGTTGTAGAATTACCCAGGTAGGCTTTGAAGGGTTGTAGCTGTCAGGGGGAGTAGTATGAGGATCGGTCAGCTAGGCGGAACTTCGAGCGTGGAGGACGGCACAGCGGCGGCCTTCGCCGGGAGATTGCTAGTAGATGGGCCTTTATATCCGTTTGGAACGAGAAGAGAACACTCAGGGTTCCCTAACTTTTGCAATTGTCTATCGTGACTGGTTTAGATCCGACACTAACGGTCGTAATTCTGGTTCACAAGAACGAAAACGATACGGCACCAAAAATGTCACGAAGAATTTGCTACCCACAGTTTACGTGCGTCTACATTCGGGTCCGCTAGCCGACTGCTGCGGGGAAGGAAAATTTGGCCGCTGGTGGGCGGACAAAATGCAACGCTGCAGTTTGGAAGTTTTTTCGAACATTTTCCTGCAGACATGACGTTGTAAAAACTAGAGTATTTGGAAGCATTGAGACAAAAGAAGCATTGTAAAGGGGAAAAACCGAGGTTAAATTCTTGATGCAGATTACAAGAATCTTAGCGTCGATGAAACTACAGAATTAAAACGTAGTTAAACCATTGAGTTAGAAAACGTAGTTAGAATTATAGATTTACCAAAAATAGAATAGTGAATTAAATGAACATAACAATGTGTTAGCCTTAACGGTGACTATGTTGAAAAATAAATATATGATTTTAAAACTTAAGAATTGTACTTTAATGTACTTTTTGCCCGATCTTGCTATTTGTTTTTGTTTGCGCTCTACAAGCATGTGTGCATTAGTTTTCAGCCTACCCTAGTATCCAAGTTTTAACGAAGTTTATTTGCGCCTATACAGACAAACTTGCACTGATCTTTACGTTAAGTAGTATTCTTGTCGGGCAGCTCGAAAAACTGCGTAGTCAACGCATGCTAGGTATGATTGAATGATTATTTATCAGCAGAAATTTGTAATGGGTTAGTTTTCACTTCGACTCTGTGGTCTTTTGGTGCATCTGATTTTGTATAGTAGACCTGTGCCTTCAACTCTTGTGCGAAGGCAGTTTAACGGAGTTTCCTCCCAAATAGTTGCTGCTTCTTCTAAAGTAAACTACTAGATAGTCAAATTAGATGGAAGGCTGTTTCCTCCTCTTTTTCACATAGTCTACAGAGTGTGTCTTCTCTGTATGCTCCACTTTTTTGTAGATGGTTTCGGAACTGTACTGCCTCCTAGCGAGAAATGTGTTGTGCACCACCTTCCTACTCTTGTTCGGATGCTTTCTTTGAGTACATCAAATACGAATTCTGGTCCCATAAACGAGGTGGATGCATCGGTTTTTGCTAGGGTATCTGCTTTTATATTTCTCTCCAACCCCGTGTTTCCTGACACCCATGTAAGCCGAAATGCGTTTTTACCACAGAGACATGTTAGGTGGTTCAGCCATTCTCTTCGTGGTTTAGTACTGATTCAAGTGGTTTTAATGCTTCTTGGCTGTCAGATAGAATGATTATGCGTTGTTGGGCATACCCGCGTTTTGTATTCTCCTGGATACCTTGCATTATTGCCAAAAAATTAATTTGAAACACCTTAGTTCCCAGAAGTACACTGATGTTCTCTTTTGGTTTTACGCTGTGTATCCCGTCCACTGTGTCTTTTGCTCTGTGGGATCCGTATGTATACCAGAATAGCCCATTTGATAGATAAGGTGGGGTTCCTGCAGTCAATGAGAGCATATCTCACAGTGGATGGTTTGGCAAAAGAATACTTTTGAAAGATATAGTCGGTGCCTATTCGAAGGACTTTCTACCACTTCCTGTATTCGTTTGTGTCCGCCTTGTTCCTGGTCGGTCTGCCAGTTGCCGGTGGATTTCATTTCTTGTGCTTCAGTTCCGGCTTTCGTCTTTATGTACCCATATATCTAAAGGAATTCCATAAACGCAGTTGCAGTGCTGTCCATGACTCCACAGGTTCACAAATAAGCCAGTCTTGATATCCTGATTCGTTTTGTAATGTCCATTTGCTAAACCTTAAGCCACCACACTAGGGTGTCATAGGATATCATGAATCTACCATGACTACTGCTATGTAGTACCATTGGACCATCTTTTAATTCCTATGTCCCAAACAATCATCTGCCGATCATGAAAACAATTTTTGCCTTGTTTAAGATGTTATTCAGATATACACCTCAGTTCAGTTTTGCATCAGGTTGGTGTCCAGGTACTTGACCACCTGGCAAACGTGGGTATGAGTGACTCACAACTTGACTACCCTGGTTTGATCAATACTTATACACTGTTATCAAAAACAGTTAAGGTGGCATGCTGACCCAAAAATACAAAGCACTACGTGTTCCTTTTATTGGAAACCACTCTGAATAGTGAAATGTAAGATATCTACTATGTAATAATCTAACGTTTTGAGTTTTGGATGTTGATGAGACTGCACAAAAAATAATTAATTGTAGCCTTTCATATGTTCTTTCCCCCTGGTTAATGAAAAATGCACTCTATTTTACTTACTAATGTCTTCTTCTTTTTCGTCTTTATTGTATGTTTCAGTATGTTTTATCCAGATTAAATTTGTTACATTCATCTGCTTCTTCATTTATGTATTGGATTATAAACATAATCCCAATGAAGTAGTAATAAAAATAATTGCGTTGCTTACCGTCTCCTCCAATAATTTAAGCAAACCAAACAAAGTTTACCATTCAGTGATGTTCTTACTTATGACCAACTGTTGCAGTTTGATATTCTACTGGCAGATATGTATATAAGTTGGATGCGGCATTCGTACGCAGTTGTGAAGCTACTTAGGGACACCAAATATACCGAATATAATGCACATAACCGATTTTCTTCTTTGTAGCATCCATTTGCGACACAATGTGCCATTTTAAAGACACAAAAATATAAACTTAAACTTAATAGAAGCAAAAGTATTTAGAAACCGATTGGTGACGTGGGACACACACGTATAGTGGTTTGGTGTCACTAAGTTGTAAAGCCGGTAGTGTGCAATACAGCATCCGCTCTGCATAACATCCATGCTAATAAGGCTTTAAATTAATTAGTTGGTTATATTGAAATTAATTGCATGTTGTTGTATGCGCGTTCGACATTAGCTACACGTTCCTATGGTAGCATAGTGGTAAAAGGTCTGCTAAACCAAGGTCCGTCGTACTATTAAAAAGAAGATTTAATATATTTTTTGAAGAAACAAGGATCGGACCTAAGTATTCTAATGCTGCTGTCCAACGCACCAATTGCTGCGCTTTTACCGCTCCGCCCATTATATTGAAAACACCAGAGACTCTTACCACTACGCTAGTATGACGTCACGACCGAAAGCGCTTACATCAACATACATTTCAGTATTGTTAGATAATGAATTTAAAGACTTTTAATTTAAATATTAGGTGATGAAATATTAATATGTACAATATGTACGTAGTTTTTTCCCATTTTTCTGTTGTACTCTACTATGTTTTATTTGCAATGATAAACTTAGTATACCTAGTTTACCATCGTTGGTACATATAGCACTGCAAAATAATATCTTCTGATGATTTTAATATGAAATATTATTTTAGGGTATTAATATCAAGTACAAAATTCTGATGACAAATGGACCTCCAGGAGATTACTGGCACGAACATTTTTCCGCGGACCAATTTTGTATGGCTACTCAAAGAAAAAAAAAGAATTTGCTATTATTAAAAATTGTACTTTGTTGCAGATATTCTTCCAGTTTTAATGGCATTTAGTATAGCGTATTCCTTTTTAATGTTAGCCGTAGTTTTATGCTCAGTGGAACTAAAATCACGACAGTTGCTGCATTCTACATACAAGTTATTCGTGTTATCGGCCACGGTGCAATTTTTTGGAATAATGTTTCATTGTGGAGCATACTTAAAGTATGCAGTTAACGGGGTTGGAACTCCAACTCTTAAAACGTTTGGTGAGTTCAAGGCTTTGCAAATAATAGTGCTGGTTAATTGTGTGCTGGAATATATCAGGGTCTATGTTTATGGGCGGTTCGGAGACATGTTTTCTACTTCTTTTACTGCTTTTGGCAAAAGGATACACCATAACTCGTGGCCGACTACCTCTGGCTGCCAGTGTAAAATTAACAATATTCATGTGCTTGTATTGCGTAACGTATATTTGTATATTTATTTACGAGGCTAAGGTATGAAGCAAATTTTTATAATTCAAAGTTTTTTTAACAAAGTATTTTTAGGTCTTTGATCCAGGAGAAGTATTGTATCTTTATGAATCGCCCGCAGGATATGGATTAATTATTTTAAGAATAATAGCTTGGCTAATGTTTATATATTCCACAGTGTTTACACTGAAACATTACCCTGAAAAGGTAAGTTTATTAATTCATTATGTATGTCAGTAAGTAGAAGGCCTAGGATGTTGTTAATGAGATACAGAACTCTACGAAGAAGTAGACCTACATGACTACTTTCCCACTGACAATTTCTGATAGGAGCATATTGAACAATTATTTGTTTAAAATTCTTTTTATTAACATAATTAATAAGAGAATGATGTCTTCGGATTTAGAATATTTTTGGAATTGTAACGCGTACCTCTATTAACCTAAGCTTGCCATTTTTAATGGTTACATACTTCGTGTGATATTGTCGCGAAGTGGACTTGTTAAAGGATGTTATCTACTAACTGCCTTCTAAATTTTATAACATTACACAACAAGGCACGCAAAAGCCACTCCCAGATGAATATAAATTGTACATGATTTATAAATCACTCCACGTAACCTACATGCATTTTTGATATTAAAACATTGATCTAAACTGTCTTACTAAATATTTACAATGCCTCTCTTACTGGGAAGCGTAGCAGTTAATGCACATAGAAGTGCTTAGTTGAAATCGATATAAAGTAAAGGCCCGTACTAGGTTGGCAGTTAAATTTTAGTGTTATATAGTGGACTATCAAATCAAATTAATCTCAAACACTGTTTCTGTGAAGGATCAGACTTCTAGTATCAGATTGTCATGGTTAAATGTTCATAAACATTGAAATTGATGTATTGTAATGCCCCATACCAGGTTGGCAGTTCAAGCTGAGTCTTCTTTAGTCGAGCATCAAATTAAATCCATCTCAAGAACAGTTTCTGTGAAAGATCAGACTTCTAGTATTAGATTGTCATGGTTAAATGTTAATAAACATTGAAATTGATATACAGTAATGGCCCGTACCAGGGTGGCAGTTCAACCTGAATCTTGTTTATTCGAGGATCAAATTAAGTCCATCTCAAGAACAGTTTCTGTGAAAGATCAGACTTCTAGTATTAGATTGTCAGGGTTAAATGTTAATAAATATTGCAATTGATATACTGTAATGGCCCGTACCAGGGTGGCAGTTCAAGCTGGGTTTTGTTTAGTCGAGGAACAAGTTAAGTCCATCTCAAGAACAGTTTCTGTGAAAGATCAGACCTCTAATGTCCCATTTAATTTGCTCGAGCTTTTTTTCAAGTTCTTCTAAATGATCTTCTGTTCTCTTCCTACGAATGTTGTATGTACACATGAGAATTTTCTTCTTATGTTGTTTGTCTTTAGTTTTAAACGTCAAGCTTTGATTTCCGTTTACTGTGGAATTTGTGCCTCCACTAGAATCCACGAGGCTGACTGGCGAATCAGTGTGGGATTCTGAGCATCGAGCTCTACCCACTTTTGTTATTGAATTCGACATTTGACATGGATTAATTGAGAGGATAATAGGTTTTAAAACGCCGCGCTTGCCATTGCGTGTTGGCGAGTGTTTAGTAGTCAGATTTCCCTGATCGTGGTCGCTGCCGTTGGTCCTTGGATTCTTTTGCCACCGATCCTAGGACATCTCCCAATCCTTAGAGATATCCATCCTACTGAACCCTATCTTCACATATCGTGTAGTGGTCTCAGCAGGACCCCCTTTCTCTCGTATGCTTGCTGAGCCTGTCTTCCGCTGGGGTTCTAACCACAGCCTCCGTCAGGGTAGCTCAGCGTGTCAATTTCATAATACTTGCTGGTATAATTGGAGCTCTTGCAAATAAGTTAAGACCTCATATTTTGTATGAGACTAAGGAATACATGCATATTGTAGAAAATTTAATACTTGTGGAACAATATTTAGAAATTGTTGTCTTGCGATTAAGAACTCTTAAATAACATAAATTTATAATCAATAACATAACCAGTAATTTGGATGAATGGGAAAATTTGAAATTTAAAACCTTCAAGCTAGAAACTTCAAGAGAAATGATTACATTGCAAATTAGCAAGTCTTTCAGTTTTCGAATTCTACATTCTGAACGTTTCGCTGCTCAAAAGCCGTTTTCGATAAAATGAAAAAATTGGAGATTTTTTTAAATTGATTTAGTAATTTTGTAAGAAGTCTTACTTCATATACGATGTTTTTAACTTCTTAGCTTCGAAACAACGACAGCTACAATTATTTAAAATTTTGGTTTTAACCCCTTGAGGTCGCTGTTCATTTGAAATCTTTCCCCGGATAAAATCTGTTTTATAGGGCCATACAAATAACAATCGGAGAGAGCAAGATTAGAACTATAAGCTTCATACGGAAGAAGGTCCCACTTCAGTTTGTTTATGCGTTTAAATGTTCTTGCAGCGGCACGAGGGTGAGCACTGCCTTGGAGAAAGTAAACTGAACTTTGTCTTCTTTTCCATTTGTTTCTGATCGCCTGCTTAATTTTATTGTGCAAAAATGCCAAATAATGGCCAGCCTTAATGGTACGACACTCTGTAAAGATAATCAATAAAGAGCACCCTTTGAGAATACAAAAAAAAGTTACTTTACTAGCTAACAACACAGTTTTTGCATTTTTTGATTTTAAAGATGTGATGTGATACTAGAGCATGTTTGCACGTTTTGTCTCAATTGACTCTAGAAATGCATCACTTTCTCTCTCATATCGCTCCGTAGAGCAACAAGCGCAGAATCCAACTGGCACTCTCCTTACGATACCTTAGCTTGTTTCTTTATGATGTCTTCGACATTTTTAACACCAATTTGTAAGTTTTAAGAGATTAGAAAAACTGTTACTTATTTGTCTCAAAAATAAGGTCACTATCTTTTTATTCATTTTCGAGAGTAACTGAAGTTGCAGCTCATCGTATAAAAGGCTTATTTTCTACACTAGCTCTCCCGTCTCTAAAAGATTTCGGCCACTCAAACAACCGAATTTTAGAGATCTTATTCGCAGTCTTCTAAAAGTTTCAGTCGAATTTACGTCTTCATTCCTAAGAAATTTGATTTGTATGTGTTGTTCCACGCTACAATGAACAGAACTTTCCTACATCGTAACTGTAACTGTCAAAATAATATTATAGAGACACAACTGCCATGGATATATTAACAAGAGTTTCGGCCAACTTTTAATTAATTTAATTTTTGGAATTGTCTCTAACTGGGGTTTTAATGTGAACGCTCCTCATATTTAAAACAAATTGAAAATTATTTCGCCGTTTGGAAAAATATTGAATCATGAAAAGAATATTAAAAAATATATAAATAATCAAATCAAATCTTTGAGAAATGATTAATAATGTGGTTACTTATCAACGTATATGTTTCTATTTACTGCCTTATGTCATTACACCTTATTATATTGCAGTCTCATTTTTACTATCCTTTCAACATATGTGGAACATTATGGTTTATAGCAGGCCCTGCATTTATACTCTCTGCAAACTCCTACATAGATAAGTGGGTAAGGGAATCCGTGGTATGTGCAGTTCTACTATTAATTACCTTCGGAGGTCATTTAATGTTCCTTGTAAGTATTAATTTAGTTCTTATATGTGTTGGATTGATCAGTTTTTATTTTAGATCTTAACGATGCCCTCGGTTGCCAATAAAAATTTTCCATATCATGTTCGTACAACTCAAATCGGCATTATGGAAATGACAGGTAATTTAATTATTTTAACTATTTATTTTTATTACATTTGGCAGTGTATTTTCATTTAAGTTTACTATGCGGAAGAAGGTCGAACTGAACTTTTTCTATGATTTTAATTGTTCTTGCAGCGGTATGAGGACGAGCATTGTCTTGGATAAAGCAAAATGAACTTTGTCTTCTCTTCCGTTTGTTTTTGATCGCTTGGTTAACTTTATCGAGCAACAGTGTCCAATAATAATTAGACTGCATTAATTATACGAAGTTTTGTTAGGAAATTGACAGGGAGCATCCCTGAGAATCCCAAAATATGTTTCCTTCACTTTAACATCTGACAACGCTTTCTGTGGCTTTGGAGATGTGGTGTGACACCACTGCATGCTTGCAAGTTTTTACTAATAAGTAAAAACATATGGCTGCAGTAAAGAAGCAGTGATTTGCAAACGAATCAACTTGCGTTTTGTGGTCAATCAGCGGGGAATTTACCTGGCATACACCTTACGACACTTTAGCTTGTTTTTTATGGTCTTCAACCTAATTTGTAAATGTTTAAAAATTTGAATATCTGCTACCCGGTTGTTTTGCTGAATCATGACATTAACTTTTTCTTCATTTTCACGGTTAACTGAAGATCCTCGTACACGACGCTACTTTTCTTCATGAGTTCTCCCGTCGCTAAATGATTTCGACCTCTCAATCACTAGATTTTTCGGAAGACTCGATCCCGTATTGTACTCGCAATCTGGTAAGAATTTCAGTCGAATGTATTCCTTCATTCGTCAGACGCTGATTATTAAGCGATGTTCCATTTATTATTTTATACTGCTGTCAAACAATAACAAATATAAGTTTCTGGGGATTTGAATGCCTGCTTTTACGCGTATAGGACAACAGCTTTATCACTAGAATATCTTGCCAAGGCATTGATATTTAATAAATATCTATACTGGTACGACGCGAAATAGTGGATTTAAAAGTTTCTTATCATTATATTATTTTAAAAATTACTGTTATTAGGTGATGTAGCATAGTTAGTAGGTACATCCTGTTTGAATCAATTAGGTAGATGGTTTTCATGAAATTATATTAGACAACTAGAAACTTGTATCTTGTTTCATTTATAACTTATTTGCTCGAATGTTAAATACACAGTTTATTTAAATTTTTAGGTACTGCAGGTGCGAGTACAATAGAACACTTTAGCCATCACGTGTATGAACCCGCTTCAGGTGTGACTGAGCAAACAGTTATAATCCCGTTAACACGACGCACTGAAGAGATATTTGGTGGTTTTTATAGCGAACATTTACACAGCAATTTTTCAAGAAATGCAGAAAGGCAAAGCATTCAAGATGCAATGGAACATATCAGTAATTCGCAAAGCACTGCCGTGCAAAACGTTTTAACATGGTCTTTAGCTAAAAATTACTCAGCATTGGATATTTCCCAATTAGAAACGCCAGATCGAGGTATCTATCGTAGTTAAGGCTTATACAACCCTATAGGATTGTTTTCAGATACAGAATGCATAGAAATTCCTAAATAAATAACATTGGGTATAAGATCTTGTAGTGCAAATTAAATTGTTTCAAATTCGCCCTCATATTGATGTTTTCTCATACAGATTATACCGAAACTGAATTTCAAAATTAGGCATACAATTCATCAGTTTATAATTGCTTCAAATTTAGTGTATGTATTCATTGTGATAAACTATATCAATGTCCTGAAACGATAGTTTGATTTGTAGTTATTCACAGCAACAGTTTGTTTTGCAAACCTGTAAATTAGTTATTACAACAAAAGTAAATCATTTTGCTCCTTGTAGCGCCCCATCACTCGTTGAATGGTCCATTTTATAAATCCGTTATTATGAGAACGATTGTCTGGATTGTGTAATTTGTGGTTCAGGCGAACATATAGCGCTACAACAATTGTTGACTTGTGCGGTTGAATGTAGCATTAGCAGAGCCCAATCGGCTGTATTTACGTTGTGCCATATGCATTTTATAACTAATTCTGTGTTTGTTAACAAGATTTGACTTACTTATTTTATAAGGTGGTCGTTATAAAACACAAAGAAGCGCCACATATACAGGAAAGGAACTAGTAAAAAGCAAAGTGTTCTTTCAGCCTGTAGTTGAACTCTTGGAAGGAACCACTATTTCTCATTGTACTTTTTTCCCACAAAAGTTGTATAAAATTTTGCTGTAACAAAAAAAAGGGAGTTCACGAAAGGACGAGAAATAAACAACATGAACTACTTCATGAAGTGAAGTGAAGATGGCTAATTATAGGTTTGTTAATTCATATTCAATTTTGTTTAAAAATCCATATACACTTTATTTATGAAAATTACAAGAACTAAATATATAATACTTAACAATGCTCTATTAACACAGAACATGGCAAATCTGACAAAAGGTTCGCCGGCAATAGATTTTCATACCAATATGATAATACCTTAGGAGACTGCTGAATTTAAAGGTAGACATAAAGTCCTGAAGGAAGACTTTCGCTGTGGACGCCCTAAAAGTGCGGGAATACTAGAACTTATTGAAAATAAATATGGTACGCTTTTGGAAGAGTCATTATCTTTTGAGGCAATAGAACAAGGCCCTGAGAGATTGCAATACTCGTAGCATCAAAACAATTAAGGCACGTTTCCATAGGGTGTATTTTGGAGACGTTCAGTAATCGTAATTTTATCAAGACAATGCACGTATCTATACACTATAGTTTGGAGGTACTGAGAATTGTTATACAATCAGACAATGAATGCACGTTTCCATGGAGTATATTTTGGAAGCGTTACCGAATCGTAATTTCATCACGACGATGCACGTAGTTATTCAGTGTAGTTTGGAGGTGTTGAGAATCATTATGTAATCGAGGTAATGAATGCACGTGGCATGGAATATACTTCTGAGACGTTGCGGAGTCGAAATATCATCAAAACAATTAATGCACGTTTCCACGGAGCGTATTTTGGAAGCGTTGCGAAATCGTAATTTCATCAAGACGATGCACGTAGCTATACAGTGTAGTTTGGAGGTGTTAAGAATCGATATAAAATCAAGGTAATGAATGCACGTTATCATGGAATTACTTAGGAGGCGTTGCGTAGTCGAAATATCATCAAAACGATTAATGCACGTTTCCATGGAGTGTATTTTGGAGGCATTGCGGAATCGTAATTCCTTTAAGACGATGCACGTAGTGATACAGTGTAGCTTGGAGGTGTTGAAAATCGTTATATAATCAAGGTAATGAATTCACGTTGTCATGGAATATACTTCTGAGGCGTTGCGGAGTCGAAGTAACATCAAAACAATTAATGCACGTTTCCATGGAGTGTATTTTAGAGGCGTTGCGGAATCGTAATTTCATCAAGACGATGGACGTAGCTATACAGTGGAGGCGTTGCGGAATTGTAATTTCATTACGACCATGCCCGTTGCTATACAGTATAATTTGGAGGTGTTGAGAATTGTTATACAATCAAGGTAATGAGTGAATGTTGTCACGGAGTATACTTTGGAGTCGCTGTGTAGTCGAAATATTATCAAAACAATTAATGCACGTTTCCATGGAGTGTATTTTGGAGGCATTGCGGAATCGTAATTCCACCAAGACGATGCACGTAGCCCTACAGTATAGTGTGGAGGTGTTGAGAATCGTTATATAATCAAGGTAATGAGTGCACGTTGTCACGGAGTATACTTTGGAGTCGCTGGGTAGTCGAAATATTATCAAAACAATTAATGCACGTTTCCATGGAGTGTATTTTGGAGGCATTGCGGAATCGTAATTCCATCAAGACGATGCACGTAGCCCTACAGTATAGTTTGAAGGTGTTGAGAATCGTTATATAATCAAGGTAATGAGTGCACGTTGTCACGGAGTATACTTTGGAGTCGCTCGGTAGTCGAAATATTATCAAAACAATTAATGCACGTTTCCATGGAGTGTATTTTAGAGGCGTTGCGGAATCGTAATTTCATCAAGACTATGGACGTAGCTATAAAGTGAAGGCGTTGCGGAATTGTAATTCCATTACGACCATGGCCGTTGCTATACAGTGTAGTGTGGAGGTGTTGAAAATCGTTATATAATCAAGGTAATGAATGCACGTTGTAATGGAATATACTTCTGAGGCATTGCGGAGTCGAAATACCATTAAATCAATTAATGCACGTTTCCATGGAGTGTATTTTGGAGGCATTGCGGTATCGTAATTCCATCAAGACGATACACGTAGCCATACAGTTTAGTTTGGAGGTGTCTGGAATCATTATATAATCAAGACAATGAATGCAAGTTGTCATTTAATATACCTCGAAAGCGTTGCGGACTCGAAATATCATCAAAACAATTAATGCGCGTTTCTGTGGAGTGTATTTTTGAGGCGTTGCGGAATCGTAATTCCATCAAGACGATGCAGGTAACCATACAGTATAGTTTGGAGGTGTTGAGAACCGTTGTATAATCAAGGTAATGAATGCACGTTGTCATGGAGAATACTTCGGAGGCGTTGCGTAGTCGAAATATCATCAAAACAATTAATGCATATTTCCATAGAGTGTATTTTGGGGACGTTGCGAAATCGTAATTTTATCAAGACAATGCACCTATCTATCCACTATAGTTTGGAGGTGTTGAGAATCGTTATATAAGTAAGGCAATGAATGCACGTTGTAATGGAGTATACTTCGGAGACGTTGCGCAATCGAAAAATCATCAAAACAATGAATGCACGTTTCCATGGAGTGTATCTTGGAGGCGTTGCGGAATCGTAATTTCATCAAAACGATCTACGTAGCTATACAGTATAGTTTGGAGGTGTTGAGAATCGTTATGAATGTAAGTTGTCATGGAATATACTTCTGAGGCGTTGCGGAGTCGAAATACCATCAAACCAATTAATGCATGTTTCCACGGAGTGTATTTTGGAGGCATTGCGGAATCCTAACTCCATCAAGACGATACACGTAGCCATATAGTTTAGTTCGGAGATGTCTAGGATCATTATATAATCAAGACAATGAATGCAAGTTGTCATTTAGTATACTTCGAAAGCGTTGCGGACTCGAAATATCATCAAAACAATTAATGCAAGTTCCCACACAGTGCATTTTTGAGCCGTTGCAAAATCGTAATTCCATCAAGACGATGCAGGTTTCCATACAGTGTGTTTGGAAGCGTTAAGGGTTTATGATATTATGATAAATTCATCAAACCAATGCAAGTTCCCACATAGTATATTTTTTAGGCTTTGTAATATCGAAATTTCATCAAGACGATGCACTTTACCATACAGTGTGTTTTGAAGAGGTTAAGAGATTGTAGTATCATCAAGGCAATGAATGTACCTTGCCATGGGGTTTATTTTGGAAGCTGTATAGTGTCATAATTTCATTAAGACGGTGTAGATGTCCGTACAGTAGGTTTTGGAGGCGCTGAGAGATCGTAATATGATCAAAATAATTAGCGCACGTTTCTATGGAGTGTATTTCGTAGGTGTTGCGGATTCGGAATATCATAAAACAAGGTCAAAGGTCCATGTAAAATTTTATTAAAGTTCATGCATATCGTTTCGTACGCAAGTTTACACAACATGGTTATTAATTATAGACTTGAAATTGGTTATAATAGAACACGAATTCCAAAAATTCATGTCGTTCTCTTTCATATTGCTGCAGTAAAGAAGAAGCGATGTGCAAACATTCAACTTGTATTCTTCGGCCAACAACGTAGAATCTACCTAACGCTCACATTACTGTAACATGTTTTTAGGATGTTTTTAACACTTTTCATACTTATTTGCATATTTTGAGAAATTTGACGAACCCTTAATCGTGTGCGTTGCTAAATAAGGGTATTCACTTTTTTTTTCAATTTCCACTATTAACGAAGTTGCAGCTCGTCGTACATGAGGCTCATTTTCTCTAGAGTTCTCTAAAAGTTTTCGACCTCTCAAACACTTGACTTTTAGAAAAACCATGATCGCCCTATTGTGCTCGCAATCTTGTAAGAATTTTATTCGAATTTACGTCTTCAATCGTAATAAATTTGTTTATTGTGAACTGTGACGGCCAGCGTTTAACTAATTTAATTTTTGGATGGGGTTCTGTATAATGGTGGACTGATATAAGGATGATATATGAAGGAATTTGAAATTAAGACAGTTTTAACTATTTTTTACTAGTTAAATATCTTTATTGAAATGGAATTTTATTTGCATATATATATACTAGCCCATGATTAGCAGTATAGAATCTTGTAAACTAAGATAGTAAATTAATGTACATATTAAGAAACAGTTGATATATTGTGTGATTACGTATATATTTTTCTATTACAGAATCGGAAAGTTTGAAGCAAACGGATAGAAGCAAGCAGCTGGAACAAATGAGTAGACGTAGTTCGTCGAATATCTCTGAAGATATTAACCAGCGGCGTCGATCTTCTCAGTACGAGTACACGAAAGATGTTCCTATTGAACTTTTTACAGTGAGCAAAATGGTGGTTAACGGAAATTCAAAGGACGTTCAAGGGAACAACATAAAGCACACTCCTTAGGAATCTATGTATGGGTCTGACGATAGACTTCAATGAATTACTTTCTGAATTTGTAAAGTATCTCTTACCATGAATAAGAATTCGATGGAGAATCTCAATATACCTGTTCTCGTTTTTTTAGACAAAGCAAAATTAGTTGACAAGATGCAGAATGCTGTAATACATGCACGAATGTTGGGGCAACAGTGTTGCCACATGCAGAGAAAACAATAGTTTTCTGACCTTTATTGCCAGAACTTGTATAAAAGTTGAGAATATGTTCAACATTGTAATTTATTTAACATAAATCACGGATAGTAGACCTAATATACCTTCATCTCTCATAGACCTGTAAAATCTTTAGGTTTGCGAACAATATGCGAAGACCAAAAAATTATTTAGGTAATATTAAGTTGCTTAACTAATTTCTTCTTACAAATTATGTTTTTAAAAGTGTTTGTGGTCCTTAATATTAACGAATACAGAGTGTTTCATCTGAAACTGTTGGAACATTTAACGGGCCAAAATGTTAAGTGATATTTTCTTGGTTCTTGTTTTAATCATTAAGAGCTCCGTATCATTTTCAACTGCTTGCAGTAACATGACGATTTGATAAAACCAAATGAAATATTACTTGGACTGAATTTTGTTTCGACAGTTTGTAATCACAAAATGTTATCATTTAAATTAGTTGTAGACCATGCAGGTTTAATAAAAAATTGGATTAGGTTATTTTTTCAAAAGGTATGCTTTTTAAAACAAAATTTAGTTGGCATCCTACATTATCTACACAACATGGGACTCTAGGAAACTATAAAGGATACAAGTTCGGTTATGTGACAAAAAGTTTGCAATGTAAGGCTGAATCAAGAAGCAACCTACTTCGGTGGAATAACGAAAAAAATTATAGCACTTTTTACATATATCTCAAAATTGTTGAATGTTAAATATCTTCTATATTTTTTGAGATATGTCCTTAAAGTTTACTTTATAATGTACGCCCTATGCAGTGTTATCGATTCTAAGGCTGTTTTTCTATTTATATACATACTTAATTTAATGCACCAATTTAAAAAGAATAAAATAGTTACACCATCACTGAGTTTTAGTTATTTTTGTGTTAATTTAAGCCATATCAAACGAAAAGGAAATCCACTCGGTATTCACAACTATATTATTTATTCTTGTGAACACGCAATTCGACCTAACTGTCAATTTTTATTACTGGAAAACGGAATACGGAAAATTTACAACTTAGGTTCACCTTAATTGTGCTCTGCTAAAACTCTTTCTTCCCGCAGGTGTTGGCTTCAAAAAAACAACCTCATACTCGAGTCTAGGGGCCATTTCTTGGAAAAACGTTTCAACACGCGTCCAAGCTATTTTTAACAAGTCCGCTGTTATGTTCATTTGATTTTGCCACTTCATCTGAATTAAAGTCATATTTTAATTGCCGCTCTGTAGCCGATTACTATATTGTTATTTCCTAAATACAGTTTTAGTGAACCTTTTTTTGAATGGACGTGTTTTATTTTGGATATCGGGTTGTGTCGCAGCTTTTCTGCTAATTGAGTTATCGTTTCGTTTTTTGCGTTATGCAAAAAAATCTTCGACTTGTGTCGGATTAAAAATATTAGCAGAGTGTCAGCTTTTTGCAAAAACAATTCAGTGAAATTATTTTCTCGACTTATGTCGGATAAAAGACATCAAACCCGTGGAAGTTTTGTTTTTCGAGCCGTTTTAAGTGATCCTCCGGTACAGCGGCGGTGATCTTGACATCTGAAGTTACCGTCTCTTCTCTCTCGACTTCGAAAAAGCGCTGGCCGTAGCGTGATCTCCATTCGATCCAAACTTCAGGGACGTACCAGCGAATTTTCCCGCTTCCCGAAGATCATAGGAACACCCCAGTTGTGCCTCTCTGTGCTGCCTATCGAACAACACTAAAGTAGGAGGGAGAAATTCTTAATTTTCAAGTTTCAAATGCTGAACCTTTTTTTTAAGGTGACGTAAAGCGACCTTCAGACTACCGAGAGCAGTGATGGAATGGTTACCTCCAGAAAGATGAAAACGCGGAAGGCCACGAAGAACATGGGGAGAAGGTATTAGAAGAGCCATGAGTGACAGAGGCTTCACAGAAGAACAAACCAACAACAGAGAACAGTGGAGGAGAAATTTGGGGATCGGAAGACGACGTCAGACGCTGTGAAACCGATACATATATATATATTGATAGCTGTTAAGCTGTCACCTCCGGGTCATGAATAAGACGACCTGACCTCCGGGTTACCCCGATATCCTGGACCGTATATAAGGGCATATTTGTGATAAGGGGGAAGCCTAGAATACGGTTTCCTAAAGAGGGGAAACGATTTCTCAAAAAACAAATCTGTGTATATAGTTCATATACGAGATACAAAGTCACCTCCACTTGTATATATATATTATGTTATGCATACACCTTAGTCACCTCCAGCAGTGTTGCCGTATTTTACGGAGGCCGGTACGTACGTACGTTGAATATTTAGAACAGTACTAGAACGCCACTGTAATTTCGGAATCAGTTTCTTTGAACTTATTCGTAGTTTTCATAATTCTGTTACTGAGTATGAATATTTCTGTAGCAATTTGCCCGACTAATAGTTAAAAATTAGTGATTGATCACCTATTTATGTTGTTAAAGATGAGAGGTGTCTTATGGCGCTCTATTGCTGCTGCCTTTATCAATTTACTGATCAGAGGAAGTTTCATTGCAGTATTCATGCACAAATCGTACAAAATAAGGGCCCCATGGTGCATAAAAATAATTTTTTTTTGGCGGATTATTTAAAGATTCAATCTTATAGGAATTCTAAGAGCAATACTTGAAAAAGAAAGATATCATTTTCTTCATTTACACGGTTGCTCAAAATGCAAATGAAAAAAAGAAGGGGTTGAAATCGATATTGTTATGTCAGAATACCTGTGATAACCCTTATATTTTACTTTAAATTTCTTTTTCACAAGTTTTTTTCGGGGTTTCGGACGTTAGTAACGCTAATGATACAGAAAAATAGGAAAGAAACATTTGTTTCAGTTTTTAAGAACTACCTGTGTTCACGAAGGTTGAATTTACCAATGCAAGCCGAGATACTCTATAAAAGGGTTCAATATGGGGCACCCTGTATAACAAA
>JABXWE010013945.1:0-19371 GCA_014611495.1 Limonius californicus
TAAAACAATGAACAATAGAGCAATTTTGTAAGTACGTGTGAGTGCACGCATTTTTTAGCTCCTGAAATTTAAAATCAATTAACTTTATTTATTTATTATAATAAAAACACGTTTGTTCAAGTTAGGAAACGAGTTTCTTTAAAAAAAAAATAAGTGAGCTGGTATAACTTACAAAGTTAAGTTTTGAGAAAGTGAATCCTGTTCGAAGTTTGAAGAATTAATAGCTGCACACCGGAGCTTGGGATGCTGCGTGGAAGGCTACTTGAAGGTCATCAACGATTCTTAGAAAATATTCACATTTGGATGAAGAGATTGCTCAATAAGGTAAATCAAATATTACGTACCTATGCAGGAAGCACAAGAGTACCAGAGAACAGAGGAAACACCAGAAAATAATATTTAAAACTATCCGAGTTTTCTTTAGAGTTTGTTTTAACAGGCATTTATAGGTTATTGTACGCAGACCGGCTGACGTGTTGAACCAACTCGAGTTAGATGCGTATTTGGTAGTTCATTTATATGTCCATTTTCTCTTAGAAAACCAAAACGTTATATAGAACCGACTTTTGGGAATTGAGTAATCATGCTCGAGAGCTATACCGTGGTATATTTTGTTTAATGTTTGGCGACAAGTTTTAAATTTGTCACTTGACGCCCATTTATTCTTAAAGTATTAAAAGTTATCATTTTATTTAAAAATATGATTGCAAATTGCAAGAAAATTTAATTTAACTTATTTTTTTCTCTCCTTTTAAAATTTTATATAACAATAGATATTCATATTTGAACTTATTTGCAACGCGCCTAACCGGCTTATTTTACGACGGACTTGGTGTGAAAGATTACTATGTAAACCAGAGGATACAAGGAGCGCATTTTAGTTTCTTCCTGAAGCGTTTCAGTGTGTTATCTTGTGACATATATTGTAATAGAGGAAAATGCCTTGTCAACGACGAAATAGTGCGAAGGTGAATGACCCTGAGTTAGAGATTTATCTACAAGATAACCATGATGATCCGGAGTTTTCACATATTTGACATCAGGTAGCTGACGAAGAAAATGAGATTGAGAAATATTATGCAGCAGACATTGACGAGGAAAGTAGTGATGCTACAAGTGTATCTTCTGATGGAAGTGAGGAGGAAAATGTGGTGGATAATGTTTATAAAGCTAAAAATGGTTGAGCGTGGCCAAAAGTACCTATCAAAAAAGTTATACGCAATATTTCAATCATTCTAAAGGTCCGACCAGGACTGACGAACCATAGTCCAACAATTAAACGTGCGAGCGAGCTTTTGGGATGCTTTGTATCGGAAGACATTATTGACATGATCGTAAGCGAAACTAATGGAAAAGCTAATAACTTGTACGACGTATGGAATACCAAGAATTTACCAAAGGAAAGCGTTTGGTATAATACTACAAAATCGTAATCAATGCTTGTATTGGTTTACTTATATCAATGGGAGCATTACAAGCAAGAAAGGAACCCGTCGAGATGTTGTGGAATTCAGATCCTTCATACAGTCGCCCAAGCATTAGTGCAGAATGTTTTGTGCCAGGTTTGAATAGATCACAGCGTTTATGAGATTCTACAATGTTCTAACCAGAGAAATTCGCAGAGAACGAGACAGGCTCGCTCCAATTAGAGACGTTCGATCTTTTTGTGGAAAACTGTAAATAGGCTTGCAATTCAGGATTTTATTTTACGGTTGAAGAGCAACTGGTAAATTTTAGAGAAAGAGCACCTTTTCGTGTATACATGAAGATTAAGCCCGAAAATGTGGCATCGAAGTATGGGCTATTGTCAATTGTAAAAGTCGTTACGTTGTAAATATGCAAGTTTATTTAGGCACACAGGGAAATAATCCAGAGAAGAATCAGGGCCAAAGAGTGGTTATGGCCATGGTGTAGCATGTACAGTCTGGATGTGGTATAATTGTAATTTTTCAATGGTTTACTTCTAGCAGATGCTCTCTTAGCTAGAAATTTTACTGTATACGAAACCTGGAGCAAAGTAAGCCATACATTCTGAGGCAACTTCTACCTGACTCTAAGAAACCAATACCTACACTCTACTATGTCTACTTTCAATGGTAATGTAACATTAGCATTATATGTATCAAAACAAGGAAAAGCAGTAATGATGATGACTAAACATCACGAAGATGTCGTTTCTGGCGTAGAAATAAAATACAAGCTGAATATCATTCTACATTATCATGCAACAGAAGGCTCAGTTGATGCAGTAGATTATATGACAGAATAATATTCGGTGCGTAGAAAAACAAATCGTTGGCCAATGACAATATTTGGTCATTTGATTGATGTGGCAGCATTGATCGCTTATAAGCTGCGGTTGGTCAAAATACCTGTTAAAGAACATCTACTGCTAGACCATAGAAGAAATTTTCTGTTGGTCTTAGGTAGAGAACTTGCTGTACCTTACATTGCCACCCACCACCAGAAAAGTCAGTCTAAATTTCAGAAGAATATCACTCGAGCCATTGTTATTGTGGTGTCACAATTGGAGAATAAAGGAACAAAAACCAAGGCACCGAAAGAAGTACAAGGTAGGTGCGATAGAAAAAGAGACGGGAAGTCCAAGCAGCACTGTTTATATCCATTCGGATTAGAACTGGGTAAGTTCCTAGCAATTAAGCATATTTTCCCCCTTTCCGGGACAACCCGTCACTATCCTTCAAGGCGTCATCGAAAACGATGCGCCCTACTTTACTTGTCCGACAGCGCAGCTGTTGTACCTAATTGGACTGACCATTGCACTGGCTTCCCGTATCCTTGGGTTGGGACGCCAGTCTAGTTCTGACTGCCTACGTTATTGGTCTAGGCTACACGATTAGTGGCGGAATCCAATGTGTCCCGAAATCAACTTCCTGATACCACTGCCATCCCGAGTCCAACCGCCATCTCGGAACCCGGCTAGTTACCCAAGCAAGGGGTTTGTTGAGGAGCCCGAGATACCCAGAGAAACGTATGAGTATCGTGCTTTGTATATCGCGGGGGTATACTTCCAGATTGCGTGTGCAAGCATAGCTATGGTAAGCTTCCTCACTCTACTACATCTTCTCTCCTCATTCTTTTCTTCTCCTCTCTCTCTTTCCGCATTCCTTCCTCTTTCCTTTCTCTTTCCTCTTTCCCCTCTGTTTTCTCCTTCCTATCTCTTTACTCCTGCTGCCTTCCGACGTATGCTCCCTTCTGTTACATTCTTTACTTCCACCTTTCGCATATCGCCCTCCGGCTTATTATTCCACTTGTAATCTGCCGCCCTCCGACATATTCTTCTGGATAACGCTCACTTCTGCGTTCTACACTTCACCTGCCGCTCGCCGGGTTTGCTCCTGTCTACTATTTTCTTTTACTTTCTCCCCTTTGTCTAACCACCTTCTGGCTTTCTTCCGTCTACTTAGACCTCGTCTACACCTTCTTCTTCCCTTCTTTAACGCCTGAGATTCCGATTATCAGTACACGTGATGACGGGTCTTCAGGTTCTCATCTCCCGCGTGGTCAGATGTCCCGCCATTTTCTTTTCCTCCCCTAAAGGAGTACTAGTTTGTATATGCTTGCACTGATACGTTTGACTCTACCTTAGGTAATAGTAGAGATCTAGTGGGCACCATAGGAGGTGGAGTTGACCAGTTATACATGAGAGGCTATGTATTGCGCATCACTGTATCTCACTTCTTCGTCGGACCTTTACCGGCCACAGTGACTGAAGAATCGGGTATCCTTCATGGACCTAGAGGATCGAGTCTCCACCAGGCTAGGTAACGACCTAGGGTGCATTTGCATCCCTGTATAGGGCTAACGTCGGTAGAAAGTGCTGGTAGTAGTTAAAATCTGATAGATGAAGAATGTTATCGTTTTAAAACTACTTTGTGTGTTGATTTGTTCATGTGGAATTCAAAAGCTGTATACATTTTAAATATATTTATTGTATTTCGACACAGGTTATTATATTCCAAGAGAAGTTACTATACGCTAAGTGTAGGGCGTAGCCCACGTGTTCAGCTAGTTACTTTTGATCGGCCTAGCACTGTTATGTTAACAGATAGAACCCTGACATCCACACATAGGTAAACATACTTTTACTGTGTAACTTAACGAAATAAACTTGGTTTTATACTTTTTAAAGTTGATATTCCAAGTTCAAGGTATACGTCATGGATGATGTGGGCCAAGTTTACACTAATTTGTTTTTAATTCTGTAGCGCTGCGATAATATAAGATAATTTGAAAATATGCCAAGAAAAATATGTACAGTTTAAGGAAATCTAACCCAAATGTTTCGCTTATTTTCTTTGCTGTATTATGAATATAATTAAATTAAATCTTTCTCTATTATAATTTTATTGCTTAGTTTATTAATTATTTTGAGTCGTCGTGTATAAATTGTGTTGACTTTGCTGTAGTTGCTTCATTAATCAAGTTCACAACTTATTAAACATTATTATATCAAGTGATATTACAACTTCATTTAAAATAAGAAACGGACTATGATAAAATTTAGATCCCTAATTTATATTTAATGATGTTCGAGGTTTCAGTGTATGAAAATTTAAAAAGTTCCGTCCCGAACACATATCCATTAAATATGTAGGTTGATTGACAGCTTCGATAGAATTCATTCGATACAAGGTAGAATGAAGGAGGAAAACAAGAATTCAGGCTCAAAAATCAGGATCTTCATTTTTTGAAGGGATAAACATCCACGCGTGTCCTTTTAGGGTTTAATCTTTTGGAAGTAAACGAGGGATAACGGTGTACGAGTCACCAAACTGAAGCGATGCGATGTTATCTAAAACGGCAACTTTAATTCCATTGAAAAATGTGTGTGGGGATTTTCACTACGCATTCGTATTTTGCAAACTTTATACGAGGGACATACGCTCTTGACAATATAGGTCATACATAAAGGAATTTTCTTTATAGAGGATGCCACTTTTGTGTTAAGAGTGTCGAGCTGTCTCTGCTTTTACTGGAAATTCTGTGTGGATACTAATGGACGTGTTTAACAATGGCGCATTTTTGAGAGCTTTGCTTTGTGATTGTGAAATATTTCCTTAAAAAATTGTCACAGTATGCGTTACTTTTAATTACGAAAATTTGTTTGCTTTGTCAAAACGCTTATGCTTTGTTACGTTCGCAAACAACACTTGGTAATTTTAAACTCTTTCTTATTATAGTATTTTTTAGAGAATTTGTGGTTTAATTTCGGCAACCAACTCTCCGACAACAGTCCGACTCTTTCTTTTTGATTACACATTGTGTATACTTGAATAAACTAATTAATTGGAGCGCCGGTGTGGGCCAGAGCACTGGGCTACGGTGCGGAAGGTCGGGAGTTCAAATCCCCGACTCGATGCCTGGCGGACGGCCTACCCAGTAGCTTTAAATAATCAACTTGCGTTCGAATGAACAAGGGGTAATAATGCTGTTGTCTACTGTGTGATGCTCACCACGTCACCATGTGTCATTAATTTGGCACACGACAACCGGATGTGAGAGCAAGGATACGGGAACTCAGACCTTCCGTCTTGCAGGCCAACCTTCTTCATGGGGTGTAGAGCCTTACCATTATTAATTAATTGCAAAAAACGTAATAGCTCTTGAAATGTCGCAAATTAGTCTAAGGATCGAAAGATTACGGGGAGTCGAACCTACCTTGTTGTGCTTCCTACCAACCACACCATTTCTGACAAAATACATACAAAAAGGAAAGCACACAAAAACAACAAGGCATAGAAGGCAATGGTTATAAATATCATAAATAAAAGGTTACTACCGTTACATGTCAAAAACGTTCAAATGACGACCACAGTCGGTCATAATATAAAATAAGTGTATATCGAAAGGGCCTCGAAACCTGTTGCTTGAACTGCAACTGACTGACCTTATCGGTAAAATAAAAAAAGAGAAAACTGTGTAGTGGACACAATCTGAGTTCGTAACACAAATACAATTAATTATTAAATCTAATAAACTAATGGCAACAGAAAGTTGATTTACTTCTTGAAAATACGACTAGTTTTACTACTCACAAATTATAAATAACCGCTGCTTACAATCATCACTGATGCTTGATAGTATGGATAATTTTTACTTAAGGCAGCGTGAACTAAAAAGGTTCACCATCGCTTGGGCTCAAGGCGAAAGGACGAGAGAAAGAGGCAGCTATGCTGACGTCACTGGATGATGCGTCGGATTATGCAATAAGAATTTTTCCGGAGCAACGGAAAAAATACTGATGAAACTGAGACTTCTAAGGGTCAGAAACTTGGGCGCACAGTTATTTTTGGAACGATAGCTCTTCGCAGGAACGTTAAAAAGGGTAAGGTTAAATGAATTGGTATCAAACGATAAGAGAAACTACATGGTATTCACCACGAAATTATTGACTCTTGTCCACAGGGTGATTCTAAACATGTATGACAACTTAAACCGCGTATAGCTGAGGTTGTTTAACTCCCAATCCATCTATTTTTTTTTTATTTAACGTTTTACGAAGTTATGGGGCTTCAATTCACTAAAATGATAATAACTTCTTTGTTTCTTGTCCGATTTTGATACTCTTTCTTGTTGCGGAAAACTATTAGCCCAAGCTTAAGTTTTAGCTGCAATAATATATAGTTGATTGTGAAAAGTGGATAATCGCCAACCCAGAAGTGAAAAACGTGATTTGGGGATTTGTAAATTAAGGTATGTGTTTAAAACAAGATTGTTAACTTCAATTTCTTTGCAGCTTCTGAACTAGTATTCTGTTTTACAAACAAAGGTTTTTAAAATTTTTATGATATGGTATTTAACGAGTTCTTTGGCAGAGTTTCTAATAAAAATGATACGTACACCTAATTTAGACATTTTTTCACCAAATGTTTCACTTCTGAGTCAAATTTCATCCTGTTTACATACAACTGTACATTTTTGAAGCTTGAACTATTGGCTATTCAAATCAAATGTTTATCAAAATCGGACAAGAAACAAAAATGTCATTTACATTTTAGTGAATTGGTGTAAAAAAGAAATTGAGGCGTTGATATACGTAACGGTGCCGAATTAAAATAAATGTACTAGTTGATGTAGGAGTTAAATAACCTTAGGTTAATGGTTAATGTTTTTCGCACGTGTTTAAAATCACTCTGCTCATTGAATCCCATGTTATCTTCGAGTTTTATCGCGAGAAATACGGTACAGTGTGTGACGCCTAGTTAATCGACGGCGACAACAAAAATAGTTTTATACATACAAAATTATCGAAGCATCAAATTTTTAAACAAGGTCCAGGTATCAAGGACAAGGGTTCGACTAGCTACAGTCGAAGAAGGGTGGTTCGATGTAAGCCTAGGCGCCACCTGTTTAAAAAAGAACCCTTTCCTCCTTGAAGATAACTTTGGTAAACAGGAACCTTCCTGGATGAACTTACCTTGTTTGGTAATATTAAACTTATTTTTCGAGACAGAATGAAACACAATTGTAATAGACAGGTTTCCAAATATAATGATCAAAAAAATAAGTAATCAATACAAAAGTATATATGTATGACGCATAAACAAAAAAACCCCAAGTTATATATATATGTACATAAATTCACATTCATGAATAAATAAAATGAACGGACCACAGTACGTTACTTTCTCTGATTTGATTTGTACATACAGAACTGAACCCAAAATTTCTAGGGAAAACAATAATGCGTAGATCGTATTAAATTAGGAAGCGTTAATCCACTTCTAAAATGTTAAACAAACCACCCGAATTCACGTCTAGAATCGACGATATCTCGAGGCCTCGTATACGCAAAACTAGATTAATTACCCAAAATAAATGGTATATGCGCACGGATAACTGTAAATTTACGCAAAACTCCCCCTTTCGTTTGAACTTTAAATCAGAAAAATTTTAATCTCGTAAACTGCAGACCATTTAACAAGTTCTCAGTGTACAAAAGTTATTTGAATATGAACATGAATTTTTTCCAAATAAAATATTTAACTAAATACAAAAATTTTGTCGAGTATTTATTATATTTCAATATAAATATGACTACGCAATTAAACGAGTTGTAGTTATTCGTCTTTGTATAGCTCTCGAAATTCCATGAACTTATCAACTCAACGCAGGTAAGGTAAAAAGTTACTAACAGACCTTGAACGTAGGTTTTCTTTACACCTGGACACGCTGTACGACCATCTGCTACTCATGCAACGCCGACGATCTCCGCACTAGAATATCGACCTCGCGGAATTTCCCACGTCGTTGTAAATGCGATCAGTATCCGAATGTTTTTTCACTCTTCCGGCTGCTATTTGATGCCTAAATAAATTCAACTGTCTTAGAAAAGAAAACAAGTGGAATAAGAACCTTCTAAGCTTACCATAAGATGTAAAATTGGCAGAAAGAAAAACTCTCCTCAGTGCACTAAATTAGGATTTCTCCCAGGGAAAATCTTACTATCACTCTACTGTGTTTAAGTCTCCCCTAATCACTTGAAAATTCACAAATTGGAATAATCTTCCGAGTCGTAACGACCCTAATTAAAATTCAAGTCTGCACCTCTTGAGAATTGAAGGCGTTCTGCCTAATCCAGTTGACTGCGGTCCGAAAATCGAAAATTCACGATCGATGCGCAGAACATAATACGAGAACCAATTTTTGAATCAAAACCCGAAGAATGCTGTCCAAAACGCTGTAATGGAAAACCACTCCTGATATACACTATGCGTCAGAAATCACACGTTACAAGTGATTTAAATTACAGGAGCAATTTGGGCCCCACCCTAATTTCACCGAGCACAAAACCTCTGCATACTATGCGCATCCAGCTAACACTGCCTTTTTCCTCCAAAAATCCAAAAATAGTTCTACGCGTGTTCCTGGGTCATTTCTTGGAATGTGTACTTTAAACGCATCCTGTTCATTCTGAACCTGTGCCTGCCAATAAAAACAGTTACAACTCTCGAGATAACCGAAAGGTGGCGTAAGATGCGCTATATATCAATTACACTAATACAACAAATGTTGAAATTCAAACGCGGGAAAACCAGAACCCCACAGTGTTTATAAATTGAAGTAAACAGGCAAGACCAGTAACGCTGTAAACATAATAATACTTAAAACTTGTTTAATTAAATTAGGTGCATTGTAAATAGAACGCGTGGTAATATTGGTTGTTTGTATAAAACCGGGAATTATATTTTGAGAAACTGTACAAAGATATTAATTCTTTAACTTAAGCCTGCGTCTACTATGTTATTTCTTGGGCCAAACAAAAACTGCTTATTAACGTGTACTAACTAATAGCTTATTCTCATTACTGATAACTGTTTACTCGCAATAGGAGTATCGCAAACGATTTGAAGTTGCCCTAATTGATAATCTTGATACCAACCAACTCCCTGCAGACACCCCGTTAATTTATCCTAAGTGAAGTAAGCGAGCACTACCCCAGCCTGTTCGACTTTCTACTTCTTCCTTTATTGCTTCTGCCA
Source organism: Limonius californicus (assembly GCA_014611495.1). NCBI lineage: Eukaryota > Metazoa > Arthropoda > Insecta > Coleoptera > Elateridae > Limonius > Limonius californicus. The sequence continues at coordinate 9,507 of JABXWE010013945.1, forward strand.
CCGAGGCCATGCTAATTACTTTGGTCTAATTTCTGATAAGTTACACAAGCTTCCTAAAACCTGAATTAAGCTGTCTTTCGGTACATGCAAAAGTAATCATAAGTTTTCTGAAAATTATATACTCGATGAGTTGATGAAACTTCCATCAGAAATTTGTTAAGGCAGAAGAGCTTTAACTACTAGAAACGATTTTCGAAAGCAGAACGAACTGCATCAAGCTGGACGAAAATAGTGTAAAATAGAAATAGTCAATACATTGTTGCATCTAGGGCAAGGATTTCGGATTAGCATGTATTTGCATATTAAACGGGCGAAGGGATATTACTCTCTTCAGATAAAATGCAGAAATCCAGTTTGCCAGCGTAAAACGCATTTAAGATTCATGAATTATGAGAAGGCTGGTGTTAAAGAAACTTAACAGAAGATTAAATTAAATTTAAAAATAAACGAATAAGGGTTCAAGGGCTATAGGAGATTCCACGAACGGAAACTTGATAATGCCGATCGATGCGAATTTATATCTCAGCATTGCGTGAAAATTAAGAATTTTCTTTGTGTTTCTCTGTAAGTGTTTCATCAATAACGTAAAGTTATACGATACTATTAGTTCTGAATTACATGTTCTGTTTCGTAAGTTAGTCCACGTGTTATCCGAACAGTGAAAATTAAAGCGTGAATAATGGGTATTGTACAAACCCATGACAAAGAATAAATATCGTCTTTACAAGAAAAATTATCAAAGAACTGTCAGAATGACAATAATTTTTTTCTTACGAATTTATTTGTAATCTGTTAATAATAACATTAAGCAAACTTGCTGAAAATACATAATGTGACTTGAAAGTGGGTGTCCAGTGACACTAACTCTGTGAAATATTCAACCTTAGGTTAACGTTGCTACTAATGTATCTACTATTAATATCTACGTGGTAAGTCTAGAGGTACGTTCCTTTTAAGTCTGTACTCGTATACACTATTGTCTGATAAACAAACGGCTAATGGGTTAGGATGCACTTCCACTCTCTTCAAGTATTTAGTGCTGATTTTAACTATTTCCTCTTTAGCTGAAGGTATGTTGAGGTCATCGCGTATTTCTATGTAGGGTATGACCATAGATACATTCGTATGGAAATCAAGAACTTTGGTAAGCCACCTACGGAGTATCGAAACCCGAGAAATACGGATTGGGAGAAATACAGGCAGGACTTACAAGCCAGTGTAAACAACATAAAAAAGAATGAATTCAAAAACAGCATAGATATTGAGCTAACCTCTGTTGAAATACAAGAAGCTATTATAAACTCATATCATAACAATTGCAGGATCAAGAGCAAATCCACCAATAGGAATGTCAATTGGTGGAATGCAGAACTTGCAGAACTAAGAAAAAACACTCGCAAATTGTTTAACAAAGCGAAGCGAACAGGTATATGGGAAGAATATTATCACTCCCTCACTGAATATAACAAAGCGGTTCGAAAGGCCAAAAGAGACTCCTGGAGGAACTTCTGCCAAGAGGTTGAAACCACCTCGGAAGCAGCACGACTTCAGAGGATCTTGGCTAAGGATCCAGTGGAACCCGTTGGCACAATTATAAAACCAGACGGATACGGCAATACACGGAAACCAGCAAGGAAACCTTGGAGCTTCTTCTCCAGGCGCACCTTCCAGACTCATCTGCTGTTCCTCCAGCAAATGTGCACCAATTACATCTCGAATACCCCATCATAAGGGCTATTAAAAGAGACTGGGTAATTGCAAACAAAATCATTACCCACAATAGTATTGAATGGGCCATTGATTCCTTTAAACCACACAAAGCGCCAGGCATTGATGGGATAATACCCGTGCTTTTGCAACAGGGGAAAACCATTCTCACGCCCAAGCTTTGCAGATTACTAAGAGCAAGCCTTGCAACAGGATATATTCCTACTGCCTGGAAGCAATCTAGACTTGTCTTTATTCCCAAACCTGGAAGAGATGTCTCCCAGGCTAAGGCATATAGACCCATCAATCTATCATCCTTTATGTTAAAGTTGGTAGAAAAACTGATTGATAAACCTATTTGGGAAACCTTACTCATAGAAGGCCTATTTCACCCCTATCAACATGCATATCAATCAGGAAAATCATGCGAGACCGCTCTTCGCCAACTGGTGAGAAGAGTGGAAAAAAGCATAAACTGCCAGGAAATTGCGCTGGCAGTCTTTCTTGATATACAGGGGGTTTTTGACCATACTTCTTTTGAGTCAATGGTAGCTGCACTGAGAAAACGTGAAGTTGAAGACACAGTTTGTAGGTGGGTTAGCAACATGCTTCACGACAGAAAAATTCTATCTACCCTTTCTGGTGAGACGATGGAGGTAGTAGCCACCAAAGGTTGCCCGCAAGGGGGGGTCTTATCACCCCTGCTGTGGAACCTAGTGGTGGATGAACTCCTTGTTGAACTAAACGGGCAAAGCTATTACACCCAGGGGTATGCAGACGATCTGGCAATACTCATCTCGGGGAAATATGATAACATAGTCTCAGGACTTATGCAAAATGCTTTAGGCATAGTGGAAAGATGGTGTGCCAAGGAGAACTTAAGCGTAAATCCCCAGAAAACTGCACTAATTCCTTTCACAAGACGAAGAAAATTGGATGGGCTAAAGCCCCCAAAACTCTTCAACGAACAGCTGCAAGTGGGTAAGGAGGTCAAATATCTAGGAGTCATCCTGGATGCTAAACTAACCTGGAACCCACAATTAAGCAACGTTGTAAACAGAGGAAAAATAACTCTTATGGCAACAAAGCGAGCACTGGGCAAATCCTGGGGACTAAAACCATGTATGGTACACTGGTTGTACACTGCTGTGGTGAGACCCATGGTTACCTACGGCTCGCTAGTATGGTGGCCTAAAGTGGAACTAAGGCAAGCCAAACAGGAGCTATCTAAACTCCAAAGACTTGCCTGCATATGTATTACGGGTGCTATGAGAAGCACTCCAACCGCAGCCATGGAAGTCCTTCTAAGCCTGCCTCCCCTAGATATATTTATCAAGGCAGAGGCAAGGATGGCGGCGTACAGGCTAAATTACAACGAAAACTGGCAACCTAGCACCTTTGCTGGCCACACCAGAATAACAGACATTATCACAAACTCATTACTAGTAATGAGCAGTGACACAATGACAACTAAAGTAAACTATCACAAACCCTTTAACATCCAGCTTGACTGGAATGAAGGGCTGATACAAAGTCGCAGTCGGGCAAGTAAACTAGTCTGGTACACAGACGGGTCCAAAACTGACAGTGGCACAGGAGCAGGAATCCACGGGGCAAATCCCCAATTCAATGCTTTCGCATCACTGGGGCAGTATGCCACCGTATTCCAAGCAGAAACTCATGCAATAGACATATGTCTGCAAGAGAACATTGCAAAAAACTATCACAATAGAGATATTATTGTGCTAAGTGACAGCCAGGCAGCTATAAAAGCTCTAGCTAACCACCAGATTAACTCAAGAATAGTCTGGGACTGCCTTCAAAACCTTATCACCCTTGCTAACCATAACAGGGTAACCATAATGTGGGTGCCAGGGCACAAGGGCATTCAAGGCAATGAAAAAGCAGATACTCTTGCAAAAAAGGGATCAGAAACGTCATTCACTGGCCCAGAACCAGTATTTGGAATAACCAAAACCTCAGTCCGCAGCTGGCTAAATGGATGGATAAACACAAGACATCTAAACCACTGGAACCGTACAGAGGGACAAAGACACAGCAAATCAATGCTAATAAAACCATTCAAAAAACTTACTGATGATCTACTGCGACTAAGCAGACAGCAAATTGGGCAAGTGACAGGTCTGACAACCGGCCACTGCAACCTGAGAAAACACATGCACACAATGGGCATTCTTAATGAAGAACCCATTTGCAGACTTTGCAATGAGGAGGACGAAACAGCCTCTCATGTGATCTTTGAGTGTGAAGCTCTAGCCCGATGGAGGCAGACGCTCCTGGGAGGAACCTTCTCTCAAAAAACTCTAACAAGAGAATTCCTAGTGAAAAGGCTATTAAACCTGATAAAGACAGGCAACCTTTTCTCTGAATAAATGTGATGATGAGCGGCACAATAAGCCTAGAGGCTGCAGTGCTGTATGGCTTTTAAGCCAACCCTCATCACTCACCACATAATAAAAAAAAAAAAAGTATATTTTACTGTAGCAGTGACAACTTCAGCAAACTACACCGTCTTGCCATACCAGCCTCGACCGCCTCATGATATTACTCAGATGTTAAAATACTGTCTTTGTGAAAATTTAAAAATTAATGGGAATATCAAATGTATTCCCAACGGTGTACAAAAGGTTAATATTCCTTTTACCGAAATAAATGTTTATACTGTTTTGAATGAGTGATATGAACAGGTTCTGATTTTTAGTTCCCTGCTTACAGTTGGATTGACCGAATGGTTAAGTCGGTCGCTCTAAGCTCCAGTTTTGTAATTAACATCTTACATTCCTTTTTTGCGTCTCAAGCTCAAGCTCAAGCATTACTAAACTCTATTTGCAATTTCCAATTGAGAGCGGTAATGATCTTCACCCTGACTTTCAACTCAAGGCCAATTGTTGATGGTATTGTCCTTGATTTTAGCCTTTAACTCAAGGGCAGGGGTTCTACTGACTTTGACCTTAAACTCAAGGCTGGGGGGCGAAGCGACAATCTTGATATTGAATTCAAGGTCAGTGGAGATTTTAGAGCTGTCCATAACAATCTACTGCAATGTAGCGATCAAGGCTCAATTTATATATAATTTCTCGCAAGACAAGTGATTTAAAGATATTTTGTAACAATTCAACGATGGTTTGGTGCAATGGGGTCGTGCAGTTGCCCTAAGAACGGTGCACAAAATCAATAACAGTTTTATATATGTATATATGAAATTATGAAAAGGATATGCGGCAATTATTTCAATATTAATTGAAACAATGCCGCGCTATCACCTCACGCTATTAAAGCATGGGTGAAGAGTTTGTGGGAAACGGGTTTAGCGCAAAAAAAGATACTCCTGTTCGTGCACTGGAAAATATCCAGGCGATGAGGGATGCTATGGCGAGGAGCTCGGCACGCAATAGAAAATTCAAATTTCTCAATGGTTAAAAGATGGTGATTTGATAAGACGGTCAAACTTTTGTAGTGAAGTGCTCGATCGTAACGACGAAAATTATACTGTTAATCTGTGGATCAGCAATGGAGCTCATTTGTAAATAAGCAACATTTTTAATATTAATCAATTAAAAATCCCGAATGTCATCATAAAAACCATTGCATAGTTTAAGGGTGACCGTATGGTATGCGATTTCGTCCATGCAACTACGCCTAGTTGTTTTATACAGGGTGTTAATGAATTGCAGGGACAAACTTCTAGGGCTTAAAGTATACATGAAAACAAACATTTTTTGTTAATGAATGTATGGTCAAAAGTATTTCCTTTCAGGGATAGAGCTTCTCAAATATTCTTTAAGAAGTGCCTAAATGTAGGCAACTCAATTTACTATGTACTATTTGTTTCCATAGCGACGGAAATTAATACAGGATAAATAAAGCCGTCATTCCCACTTTTCATATTTATCCTGTATTAATTTCCGTCGTTATGGAAACAAATAGTGGGTAGTAAATTGAGTTGCCTACATTTAGGCGCTTCTTAAAGAATCCTTGAGAAGCTCTATCCCTGAAAGGAAACACTTTTGACCATACATTTATTAACAAAAAATGTTTGTTTTCATGTGTACTTTAAGCCCTAGAAGTTTGTCCCTGCAATTCTTTAACACCCTGTATTTAATTTTCAAGATAGCATTTTGGACTGCATACTTTATGTTTTTGGTTAGTTCAATTTTGGCCTCCATTCGTATATTTCCGTATATTTGAGGAAATGACGATTTGATATTTCCATGTGGCATTTATTATTTTTGAGTTCTCATAAAAAGTGCACGTGTTGTTGGATTTTTTAGAAGTCGTTCTAAGGCTTGGGAAGTTTCCCAATTTAATTGTCAAGGACGTAATTGTGGAATTTTAGATATCCAATTCCAGACAGTTATCCCGATTTTTGTGCAAATCTCTTTGAGGAAATTCTTTTCGCCAGTTTTACATCTTTACTTTGACACCAAATCCTATTGTTTTAGTTCTAAGCCATTTGAATTTATTTAGGCGAGTACGATACGGCCGAAGTTATCGTCAACTGAAATAAAAAGACCCTGGAGATATTTCTACACAATTGGAGTTTATCTTCCGCATGCAGAATACAGATGTTGCATCGCAGTTCGAACTATCTGTGACGTTGATAAGCATTACAGGAGTGTCCGTTCCGGTTACATTTAATTCTTAAATACTTTTTTGGTTGTACGAGAGAGATTCGGAAAACTGTAATTTCAACCAGAAAGGGATCCTCATCAACATTATTCTTTATCTATAAATTGATTGTTGGATAATTAAATTTTATAGTTACTGGGATTTTAGTTTCAATCAAAGATAACTTTTGTTCTTGGTTTATATGTAATATAACGAAATGTTATATTACATATAAACCAAGAACAAAAGTCAAATGATCGACAGTGTACACAATCTTTTTTTATTTAGAACTCAATAATGAGGGGAAATATTGTGAAAAGTTTTGTTATTACTTAACGAGTGCGTCGGTACCTAATACCATAGTTTATGTGATTTTAATCTGGGTATTTGGTTCGTGAGGCCTCGACAAACTTTGAATATTTGGCGGGTTTGGTCCCGATTTGTATTTGCGGGTTGAAAGCTGATGTAATGCTTTAGTATTCCTAAGTAATTTTGCATTATTGAGTTCTCTACTTCTGTTGTATTCTAATTTTGAAGTGTATTATCCGTCGTATTGCGTAGTGTTACTCACAAACGTTTTTTATTATCTATATGTTTGTGTTAATTTGTGTTGGGTTGTGTTTGGCGTGATTAATATTATTGGACGGAAATTAAAGTTTGGTAACTTGGTGTTGTCGCGTTTTGCTGTGTATTGTTGCATTATAACCCCTTTCTTGTATCAAATTGAGCAATTGCCGAAGCAAAGTAAGTTAGAACTCCAGAAAGGTTCCCGTTTTACATCGCGTTATCTTCAAGGGCTAAGAATAAACCCTGGTCGCACCCTGTCCTGGGCCTTGCAAAGTGGATTTCAGTTGGCTGTATTGCTCCTAGATAATATTTTCAATTTTTTTTGTTCCTGGGCGCTACAAATTATAGGGACGTATTTTTTCGAGGACAATAATGAAAACGCATTAGCAGGAAATTCGGCGCGTTATGTTTTGATGATTGAAACATTTCTTAGACAATAATTAAAACGACTTCTTGAAGTCAACGATAATACATGGTTCCAACGAGATGTACCCACACTTCAAGAATTTTGTCGCCGTAATTCAACTATTTCCTAACTGCGTGATTTCGAAAAAGGGCACCATTCCGTGGCTGGCAAGGTTTTCTGATTTATTGCCTTACGATATTTTCTTATAGGAATGTTTGAAAACGAAAATTTTACGCTTATCGTCTATAAAAGAATGAACAACTAAACCTGAAATTAAATAGAATTTGCATGTATAAATTGAAATAACGATTACAAAGAAATGAGAGTCATCTTATAAACGTTATTATAAAAATAACATCCCTACTTATTTTTGTATAAAAATTGTTTAATTTTTTTTATAAAATATTTGTGTTAATTTTCGTGCTTTTATAATCGTCCGTTTTACATGGCTTGCCTTATATTGTATTTCATTTTATTCGAAGTGTTTCTTTTAGCGGTTGCGTGTTGTAGTAAACATATAGCACGCAGCAAAGATTTTTAATTTCGAAATGTTTTGAAAAGCAACGTTTCAAATAAAAATTCCATTTAACTGTTTTACTTTTTGAAGGCAAAATACAAAGCCTCAAATTAATTTGTCGAGTTTCGCTCATTCCTCGATATAGAGGCTGAAATTTCTTCGCAAGTGTGGATGGACAGAGCTCGTAGCAGATCAAATATTTTGTTAGCGTCGCCTGAAAGAAGTCATTTCCGTTTTTCAATTAAACTTTGCGCAAGAGGTCTGGGCGAAGCGCGACCTCTGGATTGTTCCCGCATGCTTGTATCGCGGAAACTAATTTATCCGGATGCCAATCAAAGCCTTTGAAAATATTTGCTAACTATGCTTTCTCGCAGGACTTTTAAATTTGTTCTTTGGCTGCGTTAGCAGAGGGCCCTCGCTGTAATGAAAGTGCACGCCGCAAACATTTTGAGAATCGACAGAGATACCAATAAAGCAGGAACAAGGTTTGCAAGATAATTGGATAATGAAATTCGAATTAATAGTTCAATCGGAAAGTGGTCAGCAAATTGTTTGAAATTCATTGGATTAGGTTACAAATTTCTGAAATTAATTATGGCACGTATTAAGCGCACTGTTCCGTGAAACTAAGCTTTAAAGGACCCACATTTATTTAGGTAAAATTAAAGTTTAACTACCTTTTCGATATCAATCTATTTTCTTCTCATCTAGCAAAATCGTTATTATATTATTCACCACTTCATTAATGAGTTGATAAGAAAGCATTGCGTTATTGTTTTTTTTTTCAAATTGAAGAAACGGAGTGTTATCACACAATATTTTCTTTGAAATAAGAGATTCAAACATTATTGAGTGTTTTGTTCCACAAAAAAATAAAAAAAATATTGTTTTGCGTAAACTTTTGTGCTACAGAAGGAAACTTTTAGTATATTTATGTATTTTCAACACAATAAGCACAAATTCCAGAATGTTATTACACAGTATTTTGATTGAAATAAAAGACAAACAATGATCAGTTGTTTACTAACATAACTTCAATATTTTATTTGTCATGGAAGAAAAAAAAACTTTTTATTGTATTACAGATTCATTTGTACCAAATAAAAGAACCAACATTTTTGGCGGTTTTGTGAGAAACAAAAAAACGGTTATCGTTTCGCATACTATTTTGCTTGTTAAAAGTTAAGGGAAAATAAACTTTACATTAGAAACAGAACAAAACAGATGTATTAATTATTTAGACTTAAACATAAAAATTAATTCCGAAAACAAACTCGAATACTCTATTTATAGAAAACCTACACAAACAGATTACTCAATATCACAGGACTAATGTCACCATAAAACACATAAATTAGCGGCCTATAGGTCATTGATACATAGAGCTTTAACAATTCCCCTAAGTAACACTGATTACACCACAGAGATTTCGATTATTAAACAAACTGCACACAGTAATGGATACAACACAAAACTGATAGACGCAGTAATCAAAAAGGAAGATTATAAATTAGCACTTTAAAGAATATATTCTAAAGACCACTCTGAAAATGTTAAATATATTTCACTTGCCTATTTTGGTGATATATCGGAGAAAATTGCTAAAATTATAATCAAATCAAGTACATTTAAAGTAATTTATAAAACAACACCTTATTCAACGCAAAAGACAGAACTAACGATTTGTTAAAATCAGGTAAGTATTTAAAATTTAACTGTTCACATTGTAATTATGTATACATAGGTCAAACAATTAGAAATTTTGACATCAGATACAAAGAACTCATACGCCCGTACAAATATAAACACCCAGAAAATCTAACTACGCTAAACACTTTTTTCTATTTCGGTTTTATAAAGCCGTTCTAAGCGCACTGTTTTAGCTTAAAAACAGTACGTTAAGGAGGCCTATAATCGTACTGTTTTTAGTTTGTTTTTTTACGATGTTGGTAGTTCGATTTGAATTTGAAAGTTTGAAATGTCAGTTTCAGCCACCTGTCAGTGCTGCCATAAGTGTTTATAAAAACTCCCTAGTAATC
>JABXWE010013961.1:0-32081 GCA_014611495.1 Limonius californicus
CACTACTGGAGTTGGAATTACCCCAGATAGGCAAAATTCTTAGTTAGGGTGTACAATGGGCCAAATGTGGCCTAAGTGCTTAGAGATGCTTGGAAAACCGCGTCCTAGATCTCGCTCTTTCAAAGCAAGCAAGCAACTAGCAGTGACGTATCATAGGCACGATGAGGTTATGTTGTTGTTTACTCTTCAAGCATCACAACACGTGCCCATATTGGATTATGTTTTGACCAGGAGAGATCTAGTTATGCAGAAATTGTACTGTTAACCTACAGTAATGCTACTGGTTTAAGTAAAGGCAGGATCGTTAAAGTTGAGACAAATTTGAAGTCACATACATTTTTATCTTATTTTTGTGTTCGTAGGTAACCATAACAACTATGAATCTGTTGTTCTAAATAGCAATTTGGTATTGACATACATCTTACAAAAAATTAAATTTTGCGAAAATGGTAAGTTAATGTTTTCTAAAATACCTAAGATAACATACTTTACTAATGAACTATTTTACAATTCCTACAGCCACCTAAAAAAAAGAAGGGACCGGTAAGTAAGTATATTATACCAGTAACTGTCAATCCTTTTCTAAATTTACACAACCCCACTAGTCATCGATGGCGTGGACACGACCCCTATGACCCGAGAACAACTCGAAGCCTTCGCACTTCGTATAAAAGAAGAAAACGATAGGGAACGAGAAGAACGAAATTTCTTCCAACTTGAGCGAGATAAGCTGCGAACGTTTTGGGAAATCACGAGATCCGAGTTAGATGAAGCACGTGCAAAATTACGGTATGTTATTTCAAACTGCTTTAGGCAAAACATGTTAATTGTTGCCATTTAGCAATAAGGACCGGCAAATCGAGGAAGAGAGAGATAAAAATGACGAAGAATTAAAACTGTACAAACAGAAAGTGAAACACCTTCAGTATGAGCACCAAATCAATCTCACAGAATGCAAGAATGACGCAATGGTCTCTCTTAAAAATGCTCAGGATGATCATACCGAGCAAGAACGAGAACTGCTTCGTGATAAACGAGAGATGAAGAAGGAATCCAAAGAACGAGAGATTTGCCATCAAGATCAAGTTAAAAATATGCAATTGGTAAATAATGAGCGTTTAAAAGAATTATTGGCTCTAGTTAGTTAGTTTTCAAATAACTACTATTGGTTAAGCGTATGTCATATCTTTATTAGCACTAACATAATCTAAAATTGCTTTGGCAATAATTCAGCAGATGATCATACTCTTCATAACTATGAATTCCAATAAAATAACATGACTGAGACCTGATATTACTGTTTTAAATTAAAACTCCAAAATCTAATAATCACACAGAAAAAAATTAGTAATTGGATTTCGACTTAAGTCTGTTACGGGCCAAACGAACTTTTTCGTCGGACCGTAGTAGGAAAGATGGAAGTGCCTTCAGCTTAACTCAGAGGAGTAGGGCTGGTTCACGAGAAACGCTAAAGGGAAGGAAATCTAACGTAGTTGTATACAGGGTAAGTAAATTAATGGGCGCCACCCTCCATGTTATAGCTGAATGCAGGTTCTCGTAGGAGAGCCGAAAATCCAACAGCTTACGGGAATCGAACTCACCTTTATTGTGCCTCCTCCTCTATATAATGTTTACAAACTTCATGCACACAATAAAATACACCAGAATATAACATCGTACTACATTTTAACTGCATCCAAATGTATTGAGTAAAATATAGCTCACAAATAGTACAATTTAAAACAAGCAAGAAAAAAAAAACTGTGGACTGAACAAAGGAATGTTTGGACGTCCAAACCAAAGAGCTCGCCGCCGCTGGCTTGCGATATTTACTTTAATGTACAGATCTACGCAGCCAGCGACGTTCGAGTTTACAGAATTAATTAAACTTTAACCTTAACGAGTAAGTAAACGCTGGGCAACTGAAGGTTGCCTCACTGTTAATATTATAAGGAAATTAAACTGTTCTGTTTCTTAGTTACCAACGAGGCACTGTGTAACAGGGGAAAACTGTATAGTACATTGGCAAGTTTTACCTTAGTTTTCTTGGGTAGAAAGTAGAGAGAGAGGTACAATTCGGGCAGGCATGCCACTGAAGGATGGATCACGTTTGCCCCAGCAATCGCCAAGACGTTCTGCGGGAAACAGGAAATTTCGGGTGTTCTTATAGTCCGGAACAAAATCTTCGTTGTACGAATTTTGAATGTAGCAGCAGCTTAATGAGTATTCACGGGGTTAATGGCTGTAATCCGACACAGGTCGAGAAAACAATTTCACTAAATTGTCTTTGCTAAAGCTTGATACTCTCCTAATATTTAATCCGACTCAATGTCGAGAATATTCTGCCCCAGGCAAGAAAAGCGATAAAGTAACTTAAGTTAACAGAAGCGCTGCCAAAAAAACTCCGGCTCAAAACCACGTGCGTTCACCCTCAGAAGCTTGGGCTGACTTCTCGCAGTACTTGTCGTCGGCGCTGAGGTCTTAACAAGCAACCGGGTCGAGAGGAGATCTTACGTCTAATCCCAAAAAAAAACCAACGTGAAAATGCAGCAGCTGGGAGTATTTCGTCATATTACGAAATATGTTGCAAGAATTCTAGAACAAAATCTTCCACGTGGAACTTCCGGGCCATTCTGCAGACAAAGGATTCTAAGAACCGTTTTCGATCGGCATATACAGACTAAACATGCTTGTCAGCGTTCCCTTATGTTTCGAAAAAGTAACCTCCCATAAATTAACCATTCGAAATAATAAAATAGTAATCGACTTAAAAGCACCAGTTAAAATAAAACTTTAATTCATACGAAGCGGCAAAACTAAACGAACGTTACAAGTCAACTGCAACAAAAATATCAATAATAGATATTTGATATTTAAGGTTAGTCCAAAGAAGTTAAGACATACGTTTTACATACCAAATTCGTTCATAGCTAACTAGAGATATTCTTAAAGAAGCATGTGCGTAATATATTCATTCAATTACTTTTTATTTTGTACAGCATCACACCGAAGAAATTTACATAGCTCGTCAAAATTTTGAATCGAAGGCCAAGGAAACTGAGCTTAAATATGATAAAAAGTTTACCGAACTAAAAAATGAACTGGAAACGAAGCACAAGTAGGTATCGATATTTTAATGTGTGTATGTACTTGAAAAATAAAAATATGTTGTACTTTTTCTTAAAAGGATGGAAATGTCGGAAGTAGAAGAAAGGAAGAGCACTCAAATCTCAGAGCTAACTAAAAACCATGATAAAGCACTGAACGACATGAAAAATTATTACAACGACATCACCCTTAATAATTTAGCACTGATAAGTAATTTGAAAGTAAATTCATAGACATAATTGATTTAATTGCGTTGCGTATTAAAATTTAGATTGCAGGAACAAATGGAATCGTTAAGGAAGCAAAACGAAAGGATGACGAAACAAGTGACTGATTTAACCACAGAAAATCGAAAACTGGCAGAGCCTCTAAAACAAGCACAAGCGGACGTGACTGAATACAAGCGACAATTGCTTAACTATGAAAAGGACAAATTATCTCTTGCTGTATGTATTTGGTTAGTTGTAAGCATGCATACTCAATTTTTATGTGGCGACATAAATTCCTTTGTATAAATTTGAATATAATTTAAAATTCGAACTTCAGTGTTTTGATCTGGAATGGAAAATATGTAGTTTGCTTGTAGAAAGCTGTACGTTAGTTACACGTGCTTCTTTAAATTTTTTCCATACATCTAGCATGTTTCCTATAGCTGAGATAGAGGGTGTAATTTTAACATGGTTTATCCTTCGTACTTTCTTTTTGTAGATTCCGACAAACAAATAAACATCGTATGGAAAACTTCTGTTAATTTTGAGTAAAATTCACCTACTTGTATATATCACTAAGAATGCCTAGATATTTCTTATTTTAAATGAAACAACCTTATATTTTAACACTTTAAAATGTCAAGAACTTTGTTGTTGAATCTTACCTTACTACGAACTTTATTAAAATTCACATAATTCTGAAAGAAAAAAACGAATATTAATTTAGAAAGTTAGTTGTTTAATTTTCTTGTTCTACCTCTCTATTTGCGCTAACAGCTTGTTCTTCTTCTTCTTTCTTAGCGTTTTATATCCATTTTTGAATATATGCCTCTTCAAGTTCTCTCCATCGTTCTCTGTTATTTGCTTTTTGCATCCACGCAAGGTTAGCTGTTCGTTTTTAGATCATCCACCCGTCGCATAGGTAATCTTCCTCTTGGTCTTTTGAAAGTGTATGGTCTCCATACTAATACGGCTTTACTCCATCGGTCAGGATCGCTTCTTGCCACATATTCTGCATATGTCCATTTTAACCTCGCAGCCTTCGTTGTTCCATCGGTCACTTTTGTTGTCTGTCATATCCATGCGTTAGTTCTTTTATCTTTTAATGTTATTCCCAACATTATTCGTTCCATGGCGTGTTGTGTAGTCCTTAAGTTGTTCATATTTCGTTGTCATGGTCCAATTTTCAGCTCCGTAACACATCACCGGTCATACTCACATGTTAAATACTTTAGTCTTCAGGTCCATGGGGATATTTTTAAATGAAACTGAGCTTTCCAAAGGCTGCCCATGATTGCAATATTCTTCTTTTTATTCCTATTGTTTGATTGTCTCTTCCCAGCACTATTTTATATCCTAAATAAATATATTCTTCTACTTTTTCTATGTCTATTTTCTAGCTGATTATTATTCTCTCCTTCATTAAACATTACTTTTGTCTTTTTCAGATTCATTTTTAGTCCAACTTTTCCCGATACTTCGCTCAATTTTTCCAGCATTCTTGTAGTTCTTGTCGAGTTTTGACTATTACAACTATATCATCTGTATATCGAAAATGATTAAGGTGTTTTCCGTTAACGTTTATTCCTTTTCCTGACAAATTTATCTTTTTAAAAACATATTCCAAAGCAGTGTGTGATGGTAGCTCAGCTAGTAGAGCGCTCGCTTTCTGAGTAAAACGTCGATTCTGGCTTGGGTTCGAAACCTAATCATTACTATCCAGATTTATAAAAATCTTGTCTGCAACGTATCGCACACAATTTCCCAATCCGATTTGAAACCGTGGGACCTTAATGCTAAAAACCTTCTCTGGAATTTCTGTCGTTCGGATTCGACGTTAAACTGTAGGTCCCCCGTGTTTCTACCTTAGCGCTGAGGAGAAACACGTAGCAGAGAAGAGGCCGATACCCAGCAGTGGGACAAAAAGGCTGTTAATGATTCGAAAGCAAGTGTAAATAGCTTTGGTGATAGGCTATCCCCTGTCTTATGCCTCTTCTTAAGGTATTTGATTGGTTTTTGTGTGGATGTAATATGTTGCCGTAGCCTTATCCGATATTTCTTGCACTAGTTGATTGTATCTGCTGTCAATTAATTTCGTTGATATGAATCTAATTTCTTAGTCAAGCGATTAGTAATTATTTTGGTTAACAGCATTAGCACATATGTGACAGAAGGCTATTGGTCGATATTTTTCTAATTTTCGGTTATCTCCTTTTTTAAACAATATAACCACCTTAGCGTTGCTCCATGCATTTGGAATGTTGCCCTGTTGTAGGCATTCGTTTAATAGTTCTGTTATTATCATGATTAAGTACGAACAACTTATTAATTATCTGAAATTAGCTGGTTCTGTCAGCCCTCTGCTCACATATGCCCGACAGAAGGCTGCCTAACTTGTTAAAAATTGACGCGTGCAGTAACCTAGTTTGACAACCGGGACCGATGGTTTATTGTGCCCTGCGAAGCACGACTAGTTCGATTCAGCTATCCGAATGCTTACAATGTTTGCCAGGCATTCACGGTACTCTGTTTTCCAACTTTTAAAGTTTAATCTTAGAGATAATAGTTATTACATGCATAAATTGGCATTTTCCTTAAAAATGCAAAGCGTATTTAAGAAACTAAAGTTTCTTTTAGTTCGAAGATACTTTAACTATTAACAAAGCATTAAAGTGCATTCATTTGTAATTACAATTTTTTTTAGTTTATATTGTATCCGCATTTCATAACTGAAAAGCAACTCTAGAATTTAAATGTTACAGAAGACATTTGGACAGTTAAATTTTAGTAAAAACAAAGAGTCGTTCATTTACAACATAGATATTTTGGTCATTTTTTGGAAAACTGAAAGTGTAGGCAATTCCCGACAAGGTATATTTCGAGTATAAAATCATCATTGGCGCCTCTTAAACAATAGCTGATAAAACTTAATGTAATGCTGGGGATTATATAATAATAATTAATAGTTGATATTTAAAAAATTAATTGAAATTGGTTATTATAGATAAGTTTATGGTCTTCAAAGTATACTTACATGTAAGTTTATTTGCTTTATAATTCTGCGGTACAACAGAAATGTTTTAATTGTACCCGCATCCAAATATTTGGTTTGGTTATAAAAATTGGTTTTTCCATTCTCAGTGGTTTATGGGTTGACACAGCCGGAGGCATAAATAAAATTGATTTTAGCGAAATTAATAATTTACGTATGCACGCATTTTTCACAAATTAAATCTAAAATCCAAAATATGCTTTAATTATGATAATACAATTATAAAAAAAAATTAAAAATTTTGTATTAATTCGTGTATTCTTGTATTTGATGTGCGCCCTGCTAAAACACTGTAAATATTTAATTTACCCTCGAATATATTTCAGAATACAAAAGCAAAACTCTACGACACCAAAAAAGAACTGGACAAACTAAGATGGGCTAACGAAGCATTAGAGCTACGTTTTGAACAGGTACATAACAAATTTTATTTCTGAAACATATTATTTTCTATATTTCATTTTGCTGATCTATACGATAAGATATTCTTAATAAGCAGACATTTTTATAATACAGGCAGTAGTTTTAAATATTCTAAATTTAAGGTTTTTATTCAACAAATTATTGAACATTGAAATATTTAGTTACAAGTGGAACGAGACGAGCTACATAAAAAATTCGTAAGGGCTGTATTGGAAGTGCAACAGAAGACCAGCCTAAAAAACGAACTTCTTCACAGAAGAATCGAAACTTTGAACGACACTATTCAGTTGGGCGAAGCTAAAATTGGGGAATTAATGGTAGCCACGGAGCCTGCACATAAACGCATCAACAAGAAACTAGAAGTATGTTTAATGTACAAAATCCGCTTTTTTGTATATTATATCAATAACAGAAAGGGGAAAATGAGGAAACGCCAAATTACATGATTGTTTATTTTCATGCGGCAGGAAATACTCCATGACAAAAACACAACAATAAAGGATCTGCAGTACGAATTAGCTAGGGTATGCAAAGCCCATGACGATATGTTGGAAACGTACGAAGAGAAACTTGCACAATATGGCATCCCTAAACAGGAACTTGGTTTTACACCGATGAGGGTCATCCCTGAGGGACAAGGAGGACTTGCCAGAGGACCTGCAGGATTAGTTACCAAAAACAAATAAATAATATGTAGAACATATTTTAAAATTGTTGCTACGTAATGTATTTTATTCTTGATGTAAGTAACAGTCAATGTGTTATTAAATTCTAGCTAAATTGCGTTCAGTCTTATTAATGCTTTGTATACTGTAATAAAATTATCAGATCTTCCTTTTATGATTTGTAAAGCCCTTACTTCCTTTTTTGTAGCTGTTTCTTTCTGTTAATATTTTTTGACTATTCGCTTCTCATAGCATCTGTAAAAAATGCACCTATGAAGCTGCCGGATTTAGCATTTGATGGCAAACCAAATTTAATTGTAAATCTTATTCTACTAGTAATGACGTGTAGCGATTATTTCACTGATACTATAAGTAAATATTTTAAACAAATAAAAATATGTAGTATAATTATTTCCATACAAACAGAGAAGTATTTTGTTATAAAATTAATAACACATGTTAAGTTTAATTGTGTTACTATGTAAAACAAAGTTCAGTTGTTTATGTGGTTTATAAAATTATAAAAAATTTCGCTGTGTTTTACAAATTGTGTTTCTCTATTTACAATAAAGTTTTATTTAGAACTTGCGTTAAATTCTCGTTATATACAGATATCAGAGGTCTTCTACATGGTAGCAGAGCGTGGTTCACCGAGCTCGTTAGAAATGACGCAACTGGAATTGTAAATTAAAATAAAATGGATGACGAGAAATACAGAATTCCCTTGTTTGATGGGAAAAACTTCAGTATCTGCAAATATCGCATAGAAGTATTACTTGAGGAACAAAACTTATTAGATTGTTTGGAAGAGTGCGATAATAAACTGTACGAAGTTCCATTGGAAGTTTCAACAGCCGAAAGGCGGGAAGTTGAAAAGAATTTAGCGGAAAGAATTAAGAGTGAAAGAAACTGCAAATCGTTGATTGTGCTGAGAATTGCTGACAGTCACCTGGAATATGTAAAAGATAAGGAAAGCCCAGCGAAAATTTGGAAGGCATTGACTACAGCATTTGAAAAAAAGGGAATAACAAACCAAATAATTCTCAGAAGAAAACTATTAACTATGAAATTGATAGACGGAGACGGTTTGGAAGCGCACCTTTTAAATTTTGACAGTATTTTTACAGAGTTGGCAAATGCTGTAACAAGTCTGAAAGAAGAGGATCGTATATGTCACTTGTTTCTAACGTTACCAAAAGAATATGATGTTATAATAACAGCGTTAGAAGCGATGTCGGAAAATATTACACTAACGATGGAATCTGTTAAGAGAAAACTACTGAACGAAGAAGCCAAGCAAAAACAAGGAACGTTATCATCGAAGAATGATAGGGAAAAACCAAATCAAGTTGCCTTTACACTGCTCCATTCTTTAAATACAAGTGCTACAACTGTAATCGCACGGGACACAAGAGATCGGAGTGCACGTATGTAGATTACAAGAAGAAAGGAAAGAAACACTTCAATTTCAAAAGGAGAAGCGGAAAAGAAAATGAAGAAAAATGCAATGCAGCCGCCGTTGTATTCTTAGCAGAAGACTCTGTAAGTAATCCTGTTCTAAAAGGTAATAAAATAGTTCTGTTTTTAGATTTGGGAGCTATAGAGCATATGGCAAACGACAGGAAATACACACATCAAAATGGTCTAGGGGACAAGGATAAAAATGAACGTTGTTGCAACTAGTGGAAGTATTATGACAAAACGATGAAACAAAACATAAAGCTGAACAATAATCTTTAATTTTAATAACAAAAACAAACAGAAGTTACTGTAGTTTGCTTATACTGGGTGTGTAAAAAATAGAGCAAATTTTTAACTTACAAATAACAGTAGAATATGAATGAAAAAATGAAAGATTTGCACATTTAATACAGTGTATGGCCACCTCGACTGTTAATCATAGCTCGGCACCTATTCGTAAACTTCTAATCAAACTGTCTATTTCATTTTGATCAGATTGTTGCCACTGGTCTTGTAAACAATTTGAGAGCTCTTCCCTTGTTTGAAACACCAAGCCTTGATTCAGGACACGTTTTCCCAGCATATCCCACACATGTTCTATGAATCTATGGGATTCAAGTTGGGGGATTGCGCCGGCCACGGCAATACTGCGATATTGTGCTCACGTTAGAAATTTCTAACTGTTCCCGCAACGTGTGGTCGAGCGTTGTCCTGCATCAGTAAAAATTGTCCCCCGATTTGTTCCGCCTGTGGTAGTACAACAGCTTGTAGAATTGTGTCCTGATATGCGTTTGCCGGTAAAAAGCCTTCAACAAAAACGAGCTCAGTTCTACGGCCAATTCCAATTCCAGCCCAAACCATAACTGTTCCCCCTTGGTACCGATCAACTTCGTGAACAGTTGCCAAACGATTTTCATTTCCAGTTCTCCTCCACACCCTTAGTCTTCTACTAGAATCTGGCCTCAAACCGAATCTGGATTCATCTGTGAAGAGCACGTGAGCCCAGTCTTGTTCTTGCCAGTTGATGTGTTCCTCGGCCTATTCTAATCTCCGTGCGCGATTGCCACGCGAAAGCACGGGAACTTTAACAGGGCGTCGAGCGTGGAGATCAACCTCATGCAACCTATTTCTTACAGTTTGACCACTGACTACCACTTGATGGGCATTTTGAAGCTCAGTTTTAAGCTGGTTGGCCGTGAGATTTCGATTACGAAGACATTGGATTCGAAGAAATCTATCCTGTACAGCATTCGTTTTCCTGTTGCGGCCAGGATGTCTTTCTTTTACATCACCAGCTTCTTGATAACGCTGCTACAAGCGCCCAATGGTACTTTTAGAAGAATTTACAGCAGCCGCCACATCTCGAATAGTCATACCTTCTTGTATCATTCCCACAGCTCTTAACTGAATATCACGACTAAGATGCACTCTTTCCATCTTTATTAATTCTAAGACACTATAAAGCCCAACTGGTTTCTTAATTCAATACACATAAACTGAGTAATCTAAAGAGCAAAAACACCTTTTCGATACAAATGTCATCAACTGAACACAACTGTTTTACAAAAACAAAAGAAACATTGTTAACTGTATCTAGAAATTGTCAGAGTAAAGCTCTGTATGCTATAATAACAAAACATTTTGATTAACGGTTGCAAACATACTTTTTACGTTTGTCCCCTAGACCATTTTGATGTGTGTACTTCACCCGATTAAAAGATCTTTCCAAGCCTGTGCAAATTGCAGTCGCAAAGTCTGGTCATTCACTAGAAGCAATACAAGTTGGTGATATCGATGTGTATACAACAATAAACGGCGAGAAATCAATTGCAGCATAAAAGACATACTGTATGTGGATTTAGAATATAATTTATTCTCGGTAAGATTAATAGAGAATAGCTGGCATGAAAAGTAGTATTTGAAAATGGAAATGTGAAAATATTTAAGAATTCAAAGTTAGTAGCGACAAGAATAAGAAATAAGAAATTGTATGAAATAAAATTTTTGTATGCAAGTGAAATGGCTAGTTATGCTAAATCAAAGGAGGAAATGGGTAATAGCTGGCATAAACGTTTGGGGCACTTCGGAATGAAGTCTTTACCGAAATTGCAAAAATTAAAAATGGTTAATGGCATAAATCAAGAAATTCAAATTACCAAAGATATTTGCAATGTGTGCGTGGACGAGAAACAGACTAAATTACCACACTGTTTTGAACGACCATTTGCAAAAAGACCACTGGCATTAATACATTCAGATCTATGTGGACCAATATCCCCAACGTCCTGGAATGGAAAGAAATATTTCTTTACGTTGATTGATGATTATACTTTTTTTACAGTAGTTTACATTTTAGAAAATAAAAGTGAAGTTATCAAATACTTTAAGGAATACGAAGCTATGCTGACTACACAGTTTGACCGGAAAATTTCAAGAATTAGATGTGGTAATGGTAAGGAGTGCACTTCACGTGAGATTCAAGGTTTCTGTGCTATGAAAGGTATTAGATTCGAATACACAATTTCGTATACGCCACAGCAAAATGGTGTTGCCGAAAGAATGAATCGTACCAAATTGGACACAGCATGAACAATGATGCTAGGAACTAAGCTTCAGAAGGATTTATGGAATGAAAGTGTTCATACAGCAGTGTACATAATTAACAGAAGACCCATGTCACGACTGCAAAATGTAACTCCCGCAGAAGTTTGATATAAGACAAAGCCAAATTTGTCAAACACGAAAGTGTTTGTTTGCAAAGCTTTTCTACATATACCCAAATATTTTCGTTGAAACTTTGATTCAAAAAGTGTAAAATGCTTTATGGTTGATTATGGACCAAATGGCTACAGATTGTGGGACCCACTTGCAAGAAAAGTTGTATTAGGAAGAGATGTAATTTTTGATGAGGAAAAGTTCACGTATGATGACAAAAACAATCTGCCATGGGAAAATTGGGTCGAAGAGAAACGGCATGAATCAGACTATGATGATTCGTCGGAAAAGGCATCTTCAAATGAAGAGGAAGTGTATGACGCGTTTACAGAAAATGGAAGTTGCGAAAATGTGGATGATGTAAATCAAATAAAACTTGAAAAGGAAACTGATAAACGCATCAGAAGAGCACCAGTATGGTGGGACGATTACGGTACAACACGTTAAGCGTTGTGTGCTGAAAGCTATGTGGAAAATCTACCGCAGAATATACGGGAAATAAAAGGATGGTCCGATGAAGACAAGTGGTTGGAAACTAAAACAGTGAAATTGATTCTTTGTGCAAGAACAACACTTGCACCCCAGCGGAAACTCCCGCATAAAATGTAAAAATTCTGGAAAATAAATGGGTTTTCAAAATTAAGAAGAATGAAAATGGGTGTCCTGTAAAATATAACGCTAGACTTGTAGCTAAAGGGTTTCTACAAGTGAAGGGATTGGACTTTGATGAAACTACAATAATATTTGAAGACAATCAAAGCTGTATACAAATTGCAAGAAATCCAGAAGACCACAGAAGGACGAAATATATCGATATTCGCCATCACTTTGTGACAGAGAAGGTTAAAACTGGAGAATTAGAATTACGGTATGTGGATACGAAGAATCAGTTGGCTGATGCATTGACTAAATCACTTCCGAAACCACAGTTTGAAAGATTGAGGTTTACGTTAGGTTTAAAATAAAAATGTAATTGTGGGGGGTGTTAAGTTCAATTACATCTTTGTGAACCCTCCTTAAGTTATTTATGTTGTTTATAAAATTGTAAAAAGTTTCGCTGTGTTTCACAAATTGTGTTTCTCTATTTACAATAAAGTTTTATTTAGAACTTGCGTTAAATTCTCGTTATATACAGATAAAAGAGGTCCTCCCCTACAACACATTTGTAAAAATCAACGTGCTTTAATTCTGCTAGTCCCAACTTCTTAAAACAGTATACATGTCCATAGTTGAAGTAAATTCGTCCAACGTATAGTGTTTTCCATTTCAGATAATGGAAAAATTTATTAATTATTATAACTTCTGCCTTTTTCGACCCTTTCCGCCTAACTCTTCTTTTTCCACCGGATCCTGTTACGGTCGCCAAAATGTTAATGTTATGTAACTTGAAAATACGTCGCGGGTTTTATATGAAAAGCAAAACTTTCATGACAGTACACATAAAACAAACTTAGGCAAGTAACTCTACAAAAAAATGCATATTTATATTTCTAAACCAACTACATTCATTCGTTCACACCAATTAAACTATCGTTTGTTTGAAAAAACATGGTTATTTAAATAATTAAGAATTACATTAAATATTCAAAGTGCTCCCACTGAACTTGCATACAACATGCAAGACGTTTTATTCCCACAATATTACGTAATAAATTACAGGCGTCAACCATTCCTTGACGCAAAGCATCTATGCAATTAACGGTTGATGAATAAACTAGGATCTATAAATCACTCCAAACATAAAAATCCACCGGATTCAAATTAAGCGAACGTGAAGGCCACGCAGTTGGACCATTTGTACTAGTGGAACATTCTCTAAGGAATTTGGTAAATCATTGTCAAAAAATTGTTAGTAAATATTGCCCATTGATATGTTAAGCAAAATATGGGGTCCTATCAGCTCATCACTAACACTATCAACCCGTACGTTGACAGCGAACTGCTGTTGGTGTCTGCTTTATTCAAAACCATGAGAATTTTCTTCCGTCCATAAATGGTTGTTATGGAAATTGATTCTGCTGTTTCTGTTGAAGCCGGTTGCACCAAATTAATAAAATTAAAATCCGTAGCATTATTCTGTGTAAACAAATGGCAAAAACCGAGTAGTGGCGCATGATCATCCGGAGTCAGAACTTGCAAGCGCTGAAGATGGTAAGGATGCAGAAGCTAGTTTTCAAGAGACCCCACACTAATAAGTGCGAAATTTCTAGAGCATTACTTCTTCTGTTTACAGAAGGATAAGCGGTCTAGATGCGGACGGTAGTTTACGGAAACGGAGTGCATTGATGTACAACACAATTAATTATTATATTTAAGACACATTTCATTGTATGGCCCTATTATTTGTCTGCAAGTTTAATTTAATTGGGTTAATATATTTGATTTTCGAACAAAGATAAGGTAAAAATATCATTATGTGCACTTTCAATTTTTCGTGGTTTTTAGTTTTAAGGAAAAGAAAATGTAAGGGAATGAGAGTCCCGATTAGAAATGACCATCTCTACACGCTCAGCGTCGCAGACGACCAGGTAGTAATTGCGCAACATGAAAAAGACCTGAGTTATATGTTAAGAAAACGAGAAGAAGAATATACGAAAAAAGGATTAGAAATAAACCTAAATAAAACAGAATACTTGAAACGGCTCAAGAAGCGGTGATAAATCTAGAAATCGAAGAAGGAAGACAAGTAAAAGGAACAAATAAATTTAAATACTTGGGATTCACAATATCAAAAAAGGTACAACGGAAGAAGAGATAACAAGCAGATTAGGACAGACCTGGAACTCCGTTAAACAGCTAAATTTATATATATAGTTTTTTCCAAGATGAGCACTAAATTTGTAATACCATTTCTTATCCACGGAACTTAGCCCCCAAACATACACGCGAAAAATAGAAAATACGTTTTTTTCCTGACACCTGCACAACCAATTTTGTTTAAAATATATTTCAGCTAACCCTTTTAATTGCCATATTGTAGTTTGACCCACTAGAAGCAATCTGTCTTTTTGAAATATCCCTAATCAGGCAGAGGTCAGCTAATCTGCTTTATTTTAAGCTTTTTCTCGAGCGAATATGTAGAAAAAGTCTGTTTTTAAAGATTGCTTATTTTACTCATCATGCCACTCCGTTCGCTGCACTGAGTCACTTCGCTACTGTTTTGTTTATTTTAAACATGAGATATGTCATTATATAACGGCGGCGCTGCGTGATTCATACTGAAAGCCGAGCCAGTTAACGGCTGGTTTTAATTCTACGTTCAGAAAGCGACCTCACATCTTCCCCCTTCACCCGCCTGCACACCGCTGCAGTTTTTATTTTGTGGAAAAGTTGTGCCATTGCAGAACTAGCTCCATTGTCGATAAGTTCCATCAGTGGTTGGTTCATTTATCTTATCGTACGGTGTTTATTTACGAAATAAAAATTACTAGTGCTTTCTTTAAGCTTAAAATGACAAATGAGAAGAATATAAAAGAGAAAAATTAAATCGTGTTTAAGAATAAAAACTAAGCGAATACATGCAGGACGTGTCGCGAGCTTAACGGGTAATGGACAAACTAAAAGGTTAATGCAATGGAGACCGAGAACCTCCAGAAGAAACATAGGTAGATATACGGTCCAAACGACCTAACATGGAGAAAAACTAGATACGGAAAGCATAAGACAAAGGAAAATTGAGGGAGACCTTTTTTTAATGGTGGATTGCAATATAGGCTGAAGAGGAATATAAGAACCAATACTACTACAATAAGGTGCTCCGTATTTTAAAAATATCAATTATAGCTTATTAAAAGCATTTGAACAAAAATTATATGCGGATTTTGTGTTTAAGAGGACTTTAAATCGACCTGGGAATTCAAAATAAAATATAACCTCTTTCAGTAGTAAACTATTATATTACTCTCCCTGTCCCTTCGGTGGCTTATAGCCGTCTACCTGAACCCTGTAACTAAACAGCAGCCAAAGTAAAAGGCAATACCTTGAGTATATGACAAAATAGATTGATTGTAGTTTTGGCATTGTGTTTTTATAAAACTTAGATAAATAATATCATTATATTACAAACTATTATAAGATGAAAAAAATATCAATAAATTAAATCTGGGGTATTTTCTTTAATTTGTTCACTTTATTAGAAGCTTAAATATATGTTGCCTACTAGCTAGAAAAACTTATGTAAAAAGGTCACCTATTACCGTAGTTACAGTGACAATAGAAAAGGCTAATCTTAGTATATTTTAAGGAATTTTAGCAGCCCCTTGCGGTTAAAAGTTTAATCTACAGTGTGTGAAATTCCTTTCTTACAGCTTCACTTCTCTTGCAATATTTTAGTTACCCAACTGTCTACAATATTTGCAAGAATGTCAATGATTATTTAAAATTGTCTTTTTGAAAAACCGAGTTCTAAATTTGATTCGATGGAATTTAAACACGAATCTAATATACGTATAACATAATTTAAATTTAAGGAACTTGTTATGTTCATCTGATTGTGACGCTCCATCTGGATTAGAACAATACTCTAATTGCCACTTCATAGAAATCAAAATTCTATTTTAATTGCAATTCTTAAGTCAATCGCTATATTATTTTTTTTAAGATTGAGTTATGGAGGCCAATTCCGTAAAGCCTTTGAAAGTTCCCTTTGTAAGCTGAAATTACCGATTAATGTTTTGTCTGCACCTGACCCTGGACGCATACTACGAATTTACGTGTCAAATCTTTCCAGAACTATTTCACCATATTTCTGAATGTGGGGTAATATCTTTGACCAACGCATGTTCACGTAGCGTTTAGCTCTTCAGTCAGCCTTCCACCTTCCCTAGACTCCGGTCTACCAATTCTATTTACGGGGGCCGTTAAGAAATCAAGAAATCAAATACTGCAGGGGCGGCTTATGTTTTCGATGGCTATTCATCGTGTATATTTTCGTATCGCTGTTTCACCGTGGAGTGAACAGAATCTCGACAAGTGTCGGATTTGAAAGAAATACGCTGGAGATTTTATCTCTGGAAAGGCAATTTATTGCGAATTTGCTGATCGCCTTTGGCGGATTATTATCGAGCCCATTTCTTGTTCCTGTGCCTGTGCGGTAGCTGCGACAAATATTTCGTCTCGGAATTCTTCCGAAGAACGTCTACCTTTCTCCCGGACCTGAAAATACCCAGAATTATGCCTGCCTCTCTCTCGATTCCATTCATCGACATTCAAGGTAAAGGACCTAGTTTTTTTGTGTGGTGAAAAAAAGAATCTTTTACGCGTTAACCCTTTTTTATGCATAAAGCGACCTTCAGTCGCCGATTGTCCGTTTTTTGTATCACTAAATATAAAGAGTAATTATATATATTGTGTTATTCGTGTAAGCTCCGACGCCACTGGCCACGTAGTCGTTTGGACAATTCAAATAACG
This sequence comes from Limonius californicus, assembly GCA_014611495.1. Taxonomy (NCBI): domain Eukaryota; kingdom Metazoa; phylum Arthropoda; class Insecta; order Coleoptera; family Elateridae; genus Limonius; species Limonius californicus. The sequence continues at coordinate 17,044 of JABXWE010013961.1, forward strand.
TACGCCAGCGACGGCTAGTCCCTCCTCTTGAGCGCTCAAATTAACTATTTGTAATATATTATTATTATTATTATTATTATTAAATTACCATTTGCCGTCATTTTTGTATTGTCATTTCCAGTCGTTTAATTATTTGTGAATTCCGCGAACCCCCCTACTCGTCTGAGCTAAGCTGTAGCTCTTTTTCCACCTATCCTGTAGCGGGTCGACGAAAAAGCTCGTTTGGCCCGTAACAAACTGCAGTTGAAGCAAATCCGTAACAAATTCCTCGATTCCGTTTCGATGTTTATATTGGATTCCGCCCTTTAATTAACAAATAATATCAAACGTTAATTAAATATTTTACACCAAACGTAGCGTACGAAACTGTGAAGTTAAAATGAAAATAATCCGTGCAGACCGTAATGCAAGCTACGAAAAATGTAAGTAACCTAAGTAATATTATAGGTCTATGTAATAGCAAGACATAGCCATTATCCCGAATTACATTGCTTAGCGAGACAGCTGCCATGCCGTTGTCTCACGAGGGAAAAAATTATCTTAATAAGAGATCAACACTAACCTAAAAATTATTGCCATATTATTGCCTCGGCGACGCAATCCAAAATTTCTTCCTCTAAATGAGGTGTTAAAATTGTAGGTCTATTCCTATTCACAATCTCCAGCACGAATGTTCCTCTCTCTCGAAGACGAGGGTCAATAGACACAAAAAGTTTTCTGCTTGATTGCCTTCGATTGGGAAATAATTGTTCATAAAGCCGTTTAGCGGTCATGCGTTACCATGTGCACATCCACACATTAAATGCATATCGGCTAATTCTGGGGTTGTATAATCATTCATGATTCAAAAGCTAACAAGAATCAGTACAAAATTAAGATACATAAGTACAAACTGCAAATTATAACAGTACTTAAGGAAAAATGAGCATTATCAAATAAATAACACGTCTTAGAACAGTTGATAGTAACGCGTTCTTTCAAAAAAACAGTGTTTAAAGGTGAAGTAATTCATTTCTGGACATGGGTATATTAGCATTATTTTCTTGACCTGGTGTCCACAAATATTATCCCCTATTTTTTAACACCCTGTATAACCTATAAATCATATTCCTTGTTTATAATGTTTTCTATACATGTATCATTAGAAACAAAGACATACAAAAAAATTAAATATGTATGTACACGTCCTACAATACATAAAATAAAAGATTAAAATAAAATACAGAAACAAACAAGTTCTTATGCGGGAATTCTTTTAGGAAATGTGTTTTCCCTTTAATACTAATTATTGAAACCAAATTACAGTTTTTCATCACTGTCACTTAATCGGGGAATACCAAACATTACCGTCTGCTTCCTGTTTACCGAAAAGTGTTTAAAAAATCTGAAATTACAGACTTGTCTACACTTCTACTTTTTTAATACTGATGCAATTTACAAATGACGCATTTTGTTGAGTGAGTAAGCCAAAATTAACAAATTTTTTAAGAAAACGGTTTGATTTGTCTGTAAACAATAGCGAAAGGTTTCGTAGTGGATAATTAGCAGACTTCTAGAGCGGCGATTTTATAAACTAGTTAACAATTTACTAAAACTTGTTGCAAATTATTCACACGTAGAAGTAAATTTTTGCTTAACAAAATATAGCTAAATGATCATTACACACTTTATTTACAAAAGGCATTTAACCACTGCGGATATTTTAAGCACTAATATAATTAGTTCAAGACCTATAATCATTATTACCTCCTTACAGTCGGACAATTGTAATCAAAGTGACAACTACTAAAAAGTACAAAATTAGCAATTCATAGAACCAACCCTCTTAAACAACACGTAACCACAACGACTTACGTTTGATCAATTCAGCCTTCGTTGCTATAGTTGTATAGTTTCTACTTCACACTCAACTACCAATTTCGTAATTCTCTGTAGCCGGTTGGACTTTTTTTTTTAAATATGGCAAGTATTTCCTACAATTCCTTTTATAGCTTATAATTTCAACATGTCTAATTGCAATTACAGCCCCCTAAAAAGAAAGGAGGGAAGGGAAAAAGTGGTTAGGTAAGTCGTTAATATTAATCGCGTCTACGTCCAAATGATATGTTATTTATTAATTATATTACTTTAGGGGGTATTATCGATGGAGTCGATACGAGCCAGATGAGCAGAGAGCAGCTGGAGGTGTTTTCTCATAGAATTCGAGAGGAAAATGAAAGGGAAAGAGAAGAGCGAAATTTCTTTCAGATAGAACGAGACAAATTGCGCACATTTTGGGAAATAACGAAAAACGAACTGACAGAAACACAAGCCAAATTAAGGTAGCTTGTAAATGTTACCCAATTTTCTTTACATAAAAGATTTCTAGAAATAAAGATCGTCAAATAGAAGAAGCAGACGAAAAAAACGAGGAAGACATAAAATTCTACAAACAAAAAGTAAAACATCTTCAGTATGAACACCAAAACAGTCTTACAGAATGTAAAGCGGAAGGCATGGTTTCGCTTAAACTTGCCCAGGACGAACATATCTCCCAAGAAAGGGAATTGCTTCGAGACAAGCGTGAACTGAAAAAACAGTTAAGGGAACAGGAAACTTCTCATCAAGACCAAATTAAATCTCTCAAGCTTGTAAGGTTAACGAAACCCATGTAAATGTGCCAATTTAACGATTTACATCCTTTTAGCAACATAGCGAAGAAGTCAGTAAAGCGCGACAAGAATTCGAGAGAAAAGCAAAAGAGACCGAACTTAAATACGAGAAGAAGTTTGCGCATTTAATACAGGAAATAGAAATAAAACATAAGTAAAATGTGGCCGTGTTTAGTTTCCTCAACATTAATATTCAATTTTTGCAGAATGGAAATGTCGGAGGTAGAAGAACGCAAAAATTGTCAAATATTAGCTCTTACCAAAAATCACGAACAATCTTTTAACGACATGAAAACTTACTACAACGATATAACCCTCAACAATTTAGCGTTAATAAGCAGCTTGAAGGTAATACAGCTTAAAAATTTAAAGTCATTCTTGAAAGGGAGTTTTTAGGACGAAATGGAAATTATAAGAAAACAAAATGAAAACATGACGAAAGAAGTCGGTCATTTAACTTCTGCAAATAGTAAGTTAACTGAACCTTTGAAAAAAGCCGAGGCGGAAGTAGAAGATTTCAAAAAGCAGCTACAGAATTATAAAATGGATAAACTTTCGTTGGCTGTAAGTACATGTTCATTTGACAGTATTTAAACTCATAATATGTTATGGCGAAAAGGTAAATAAGCATCCCAACTAAAACAGTCCGCACTGAATAACTACCTATGAAAATAAACAGATTTGAGAAAATCAGCGAGATAGGTCAACAATAATTTGAAGGGAGACATCTTTTACCATGTAGGTCATCTACCCCTGTACCATTATCACCAACCACAAAATTTTAAATGACAAGGGTGTCGAGTGATACTTCATTTGAAAGGTTTTTCTGCTCCTTGTACAATCTGGAAATTTATATAAATTCTGTTGATTCGTTTTTGAAAAATTTCATTTTTAAGTTTCGGAAGCGTATGGGAAAAGTTAAATTAAAAAATTTTCAAAGAGTGTTAAGGTTATTTTATTAAACGTTCAAAGTGGCCACCACCAGTTTGCATACAATAGTAAAATCGATTTTCAAAGCAATTTCGTACATAATTAAAAATTCCGTTAATGAACGACATTCCAGATTCATTTTGGCTCTTAATTCTTTCATAGAATTTGGTTTAGTCGCGTAGATCTTAGTTTTTAGGACTCCCAGAGAGAAATCCAGTAGGGTGAGATCAAGTGACCTGGCTGGCCACTCCACAGAACCTTTTCCCGACCCACCGCCCAGGAAATGTGTTATCTGGAATCTTTCTGACTAGAGTAACATAATAAGGAGAGTCCCATTTTGCTGAAAGAATAATTAATGTTTAAGGAAATTCTTATCCGCTTCAAATATTTCAGTAATCCGAGGATCCACGTCATTTTCAAGTAGGTCTATACAGTTAATTCCATTTAAAGTTTCAATGAAATGCGGACCGACGGTATTATTGCCTAAACGTTTTTAATTCAATATTTCCCACTCGTACCTTAAACTTCAAACCATCACTTCTAAACAACATATCGTATTGTAAAAAATTTCAAATTGTGTATAAACCTTTCAATTGAAATATCATTCAACACCCCTTGCCGATTAAAATTTTGGGGTTGCTGTCAAGGGAATTTGCCGCCCATGCCGCATTTAAGCATTTAGAATAGCGAGCAGGCTAAACATTTTTCGGAAAAAAGCAGGGATCTTATTTCTGCCCATGCAACATCTTGCATTAAAGAATTTTTAATTCTATATTAATTATTATTATTATTATTATAAGTCAACCGTCAATAGTAAATACACCATTGAAGTCCTTATACCAAAAGCAAAATAAAACTTAATAATAAGATTTCAAATTATTTTTATACGGTAAAAAAATTATGTATGGAGTGGTATTTTATTAAACATTCGGGAAAGTTTGTTTCGTAAACTTTAGCATAAATACATACATATATTTTAAGAAGAAGCAATTTAACTGTAAATCTGTACCCCCTTTTTCAATATGATTGATGATCACTCTCTAATTTAATTTTTTTCAAAATTACTTCCATTTATCCATTTAATGAAACTTGTTGCCGTCCCTGATGCTACCGCCGTTGAATGCTGCCGCCCCTGAGTGGGCCACCCTGAATACTCCGCCCTTGAATGTTGCAGCTCCTGAATTCCCCGCCCCTGAATGTCGCCGACCTGTATGTTTCCGCCCCTGAATGTTTCCGAACAGGAAGCTGCCACCCTGAATGTGCCGCCCCTAAATGTTGCCTCCCTTAAATGTTGCCGCCGCTGAATGTTGCCGCCGCTGAATATTGCGGCCCCTAAATGTTGCGGTCCCTGAATGTTTCCGCCCTTGAATGTTGCAGCCTCAGAATGCCGCCCATGTATGTTGCGGCCCCTGAACGTTGCCAACCCTGAATGTTCCGGGCCTAACTGTTGACGCCCCTGAATGTTGCCGCCCCTAAATGTTGCCGCCCCTGAATGTTGCCAACCCTGAATGTTCCAGACATAATGTTGACGCCCCTAAATGTTGTCGCTCCTAAATTTTGCCCCCCTGAATGTTGCTTGCCCTGAATGTTGCCGCCCCGAAATGTTCCGCTTTGAATGTGGCCGCCCCTGAATGTTGCCGCCCCTGAATACCTGGCCCCTGAATTTTGCGGCCCCAGAATGTTCCGCCCCTGAATATGGCCACCCCTAAATGTTTCCACCCCTGAATGTTGCCGCCCTTGAATGTTTCCACCCCTGACTGTTTTCACCCCTGAATGTTTCCACCCCTGAATGTTTCCACCCTTGAATGTTGCACTTGTTGCAGCCTCAGAATGCCGCTCCTGAATGTTGCGGGCCCTGAATGTTGCCGCCCCTGGATATTGCCGCCCCTGAATGTTGCCAACCCTGAATGTTCCTGCCCTAAATGCTGACCCTCCCGAATTTTTTCCGCCCCTGCATGTTGCCGCCCCTGAATGCCTCGCCCCTGCAGTTGCCGCCCCTGAATGTTGCCGCCCCTAAATGTAGATAACCCTGAATGTTGCCGCCCCTGAATATTGCCGCCCCTAAATGTAAATGCCTGTGAATGTTGACGCTCCTGAATGTTTCCACCCCTTAATGCTTCCGCCCCTGAATGTTTCCGTCCCTGAATGTTATAGCCCCTGAATGTTGCCGCCTCGGAATGATGCCGCCCCTGAATGCCATCGACCGGGTGCGGTACACCCCTTGCACCCCCGAGTTCGCTAACCCCTGAGCGTAGATGACTTACGTGGTAAAAGTGTTTCAGGGCACTATTTTAGCGCGTACATTTTATGCATCAACATCTCATGAAATGTATCCTTAAAAATGTTATACAAGGTTGAACAAAACACAGCAAGAAACTTTAACTATGGTAATTATTAAAAGTAAGATTACTGAACCTAAAACCCATGCACCATAAATGATTTTATCTATCTAAATTTCTACATATGTTTGTATTCCTGTTTAACTACTATTGCTTTATTCCTGCCTTGAAGGCTTTCTTGTTAATTTCAGTCTATAATTGAAAAAACCCGAATTGCTTGCGAATTAAATATTTCAATAAACAATTGTAAACCTAATCGATCAAAATGAATTCAACATCATCGAATCAGAAAACAGCTACCAAAATTTTGTCTAAAAGTTTCATCCCCAGATTGTAGGGCTGAACGCGTTGTGCATGGATATCGGTATAAACCCTGCTCTCGCAAAGTCTTTCAAACTGTGGGGAGGAATATACGTATCGCCAAAACAAATCATCTTATAACTCCTAACACTAGAGAATCCCTCAACCACTTTCAAACTTAACTTAATTTATATATTTGAGAAGATACGGCGTAAGTAAAATGGTGTGATGTTCCATGCCTAGAACTGCTGCATTATGTGTGCTGGATGTAATCCGTTACGGAAGTGCTTCTATTTCTAATTACTTTATCCTCAGCATCGCTACGAGGGTTGTCTTGTATATTTCGAGATTAGAGAACAAAACAAATATATATCATCAAAAATGGCTTTATTGTTTTTCAAAATATTCTCCATGAAGATCAATACACTTTTGCATGCGTGTGAATCAATTTTCGAAGCACTTTTTCCACTCCGATTGAGGTATCTCCTAAACATGCATTTTGAACGCATCAACCGTTTCTTCAGATGTCGAAAAACGTTGACCCCGCAATTTATTTTTGACGTTCGGGAATAAAAAGAAGTCATTGGGTGCCAAATCAGGACTCATCAGGATGACTCATCAAATCGGCGCTTTGAGTGCTCAAAAAGCTCGTATTATCGTAGTGGAGAATGATCCGTCTTCAGCGGTTGGATTTGCTTATTTCTCCGAAGACTTATGGCAGACAAATGGTTGTCTACCATTCAGAATTGACCGTTCTACGTTTCACCGATGGTACGGTTGAGACATGTCCAGTTTTTCCGAAAAAACAGGCGACCATTTGCTTCGAAGTGCTTCAAGCACGAACAACTTTTGTTGGGTTTGGCTCGCCTTAGAGGACCCATACAGTCGACTGCAGTTTACTTTCGGGCTTATACGCGTAGATCCACGATTCGTCACCTGTCACGATGTCATACACATGTTTTGAAGCACCGCGATCGAATTTTTTGAGCATTTCTTGTGACCAATTGACAAGAGCTTGTTTTTGAGCGATTGTCAAATTATGTGGGATCCAACGCGAACAAATCTTTTTTACGGCCAAATCTTCATGCAATATTGAATGTATGCTGGTCCCACTACCTACTGTCCAATGATACCTCAATCTCATGACGATCTTGCAGTATCAGTTCACGCACCGCATCAATGTTTTTCGGAACAACAACCGATTTTGGACGACCTTCACGAAATTCGTCGTTGAGCGAACTACGGCCATGATTGAATTCGGTAAACCATCGATAAACACTGGTCCTTGATGGTGCTTCATCGCCTAAAATCGAATTAAGTTCATCGATGCACTGTTGTTGAGTTAATCCACGTCGAAAGTTGTAAAAAATAATCCCACGAAAATGTTCAGGATTTTATTTAATTTTTTGGCCGATATGAATTTTTCAAGTTACTGCAAACAACACAAATAGCGCTGGTACGTCAAAACGTTCTGAGTAGGTATACCGTTATAAATGTCAAACTTTACGATAGAAACGTCAGTTGCCAGATGGCAGCACTAGGGTTGCCCAATCCCCAAATATAAAAGGCAACCCTCGTAAAATTGACCATTGACCATGCTAATATAAAAACAAAATAAAACAAACTATACAGAGTTACTTATATGAGGATGCGCCTTGATCTATGTATTTGTAATTCAATCCATTATAACTTTTATTAAATCAGTTCCATTCTACTTTTAGTTTTAAAATACTGAAAACCAACGATAGTTCCTTTGAACGTGATAATAACATTTTTAAATAATTAGTGCAAAAACCCATCTAATAGTAACATTTTTTGAAGTAACACAAGTTTCGCCTTTCCAGACAAATTCTCAGTCTAATATTTTATAAAATTTTAAGGTTGTCTTCAGCTTATTTAGAAAAATTCAAAATCTAAAGTTTTGGGTGATTAATACAAACTTTGAGAAACAGTTGCGAATGCCATTTGCCCAATACACAATAGGTTTTAATTTTAGTAAGCCGCTAAAGAACCGTATTGGTCAGTTTTCGTTTTGTTTACCTTATATATCTTAATCATTCTAGAATACAAAAGCAAAACTACATGACACGAAAAAGGAGCTCGAGAAATTAAGATGGGCTAACGAAGCATTAGGATTGCGATTTGAAAACGTAAGAAGACCCTCAGTAGATTAGCAAAGTAATCAATTTATTTACAGTTACAGGCAGAACGAGATGAACTACATAAAAAATTCGTAAAAACAATCTTAGAGGTTCAGCAAAAAACAAGTCTGAAAAACGTTCTCCTTCAAAAACGGATTCAAACTCTAAACAATATAGCGGAATACCGCGAGGTGGTTATTGGCGAACTAACAGCAGCATCAGAGATTCCTCCACAGCGTGTTAATAAAAAATTGGAGGTACCTTAATAGTTTTTACTAATCCCACCACATTAGAAATATTATATGATCGATTCTATTTCATGCAATAGGAAATGTTATCCAATAAAAATGCCTCGATAAAAAACCTTCAAGATGAGTTGTCCCGGGTGTGTAAGGCTTACAACGATCTCTTAGAAATGTATGAAGAAAAATTAGCACAGTATGGCGTTCCAAAACAGGAAATTGGATTTCTCCCAATGAAAGCACTTCCGGAAGGTCAAGAAAGAGTCTCGAAAGAAGCTGTGCATTTTGTGAATAAATTTAGATAAATAATAACCGCGATTAATATCAATTCTGGGAGTGCCACATCTTCAGGGAACGTCCGAATAAAGGAAATTAATGAAAAACTAATGCGATTATACTTGTTTATGTTACTGGGGTGTGGAATTTAATATCTTTTTTCTGTAAGAAATTTGTTTGGTAATTATATTGGGAAATTTACAGGCAATTAAAAGAATGCACTATTCTAAAATATAATATAATATTTACGTTAATCTTCCGCATGCCTCCTCCTAAGTGAATGTATTTTTGGTGACAATCAAGAATTTATTTATCTAATTATATTTTTGAATAAATGACATAAGTAAATGTTTCTAAGAAAAATGTGAGTGTGTAAACTATTATAACATTTCTACAAATTAAACTTTTTAGCCATGGAGTTATCTAATAAACTAATTGCACTGCATTAGTCACACTTTAACCAATGTAGTTCACATGCATATACAAAAGCAATTCGCATAATCTACAGTTGCTAATGTGATTATTATACATTAAAATGTTAAACGTGTAATTTAACGTGACAGTGCAAAATGAGTATAAACAAACTTTTTGTTTATGTGTATCTTATTGCTTAAAAACGGTGAGTTAACAAATTAGTTTTGAAAGTTTGCATGTTGTAACTATGAACTATAATTAGGGAATTCCGTAGAATATTAGATTTATACAATAAACAAAAATATCTTTAACAACAAGCTGAAATGCATGTACAAATTAAAATAATTACAAAATTTCTTATTTCTGCCCAAAATGAAATTTTCGAATAGATTCAAAATATTAAATTCTATTTTATATAGCCAATCACTACAACTTTAAAGAAAAATTGCTAGCAAATTTTATATAAATTATGGTAGAAGATTAGTACTGCCATCTACCAATCAATAGTTATATTAGACGGCGGCATTACTAAATAGTACCTAATATTTCTGACAGTGTTCGAAATACTAAATGCAGATTTTAATATAAACACTAATCATATTCAACTAATAGATACCTTACGAAAAAAAACAACTTAACGGAGTAAAATACAAATGTTTAGAGTATAAACAATTCCACAAAGCGATTAAGAACTAAACCATCTGTTATTTAATTAACTAAATTGAGTAAATTTCCTATAGACTGTAAATCATGAAGAATAATATTATATAATATCTGCTTACTCTAGACTGAATCTGTCTAACATGACATTGAAACCTTAATGCTGTTAAGTAGTAAAATGAACTGCAAATACAGTTCTTAGAAATTATTCCGGTAGTTATAAGCGATAATTACTATAGCAGAATATTAAATAGAAGTTGTAATTATCAACATCCGACACCGTATGCAACAAGCCCCTAATTTGCATTAATTTAAAGAAATCTTCCTTAATAATTTTTAATTATCTAAATCGGAATTAGCATTCACTGTTCCGGTAAATAATGTATTTTACATAAATGACACAGAGATAAATATAAAAACGAATACTACGTAGTAAGAAACCATAATAAACAGGAAATATGCATGAATATAGTATTAATTTAAAACAATTAGTTTTTTTTTCATAAAAATAAAAAAAACTGCAAGTTCATTCTAGATTTTATGTTTTAACGTATTGACATTGTTTTTATGTTTTTGTTGATATTAATTTTAAATTGTAGTAGAAAATCCACGTATTTCATTAGAACGTCGGAGTCCCTTTTTATTTTTCCAAATACATATTTAATATAAAAGGTATCTACAAAGTTGCACAGTAAGAAATGTCCCAAGTCACAAATTGAAATAAAATTGTGATGCCATTATATCTAATTTGTCATTGTTCCTTAATTAAAACATTTCATATACACTAAATATTAAAAAAAGTTAAAAGAAATCTATCCAGCTATCCTCCTTAGGATGTGCCATTTTTTTCAAATTTAAATCCTCAAACTTTTAAACATTGGCAACTTCTGTTTTACAAGAATAAAAGCAAGAATATGTTTCAGCCTATAACCAAAGAGCATATGATTATATGCTCTTTGCTATAACTATACCTTGGTTGCTCAAGTTGAAAAGTATTCACTTCAAAATTATATGTTATGATTTCAGAATAATGAATTCCAAAACCATACCTTAATTACGTTCACTCACCTCGCTCACACGCTGCTACCTATGGTGCCCCGGAGTACGTAAAATCGTTGAACCCTTAGGTTAGAGCGTCACGTCGCTAACTACCTCAAGGGTTAAACTGTCAGCAGCATTTTCTGATAATTTATTGGTTGGCTTTATACGATAGGATTGGTAATCAAGAGCGGCTACACTTAGAAGGGCAATTTTTTTCAAATTTAAAACCTCGAACTTTTAAACATTGGCAACTTCTGTTTTACAAGAATAAAAGTAAGAATAAGTTTCAGCCTATAACTATACCTTGGTTGCTCAAGTTAAAAAGTATTCACTTCAAAATTATATGTTATGATTTCAGAATAATTAATTCCAAAACCATACCTAAATTACGTTCACTCACTTCGCTCACACGCTGCTACCTAAGGTGCCCCGGAGTACGTAAAATCGTTGGACCCTTAGGTTAGTGCGTCACGTCGCTAACTACCTCAATGGTTAAAGTGACAGCAGCATTTTCTGATAATCTATTTGTTGACTTTATACGATAGGATAGGTAATCAAGAGCGGCTACACTTAGAAGTGAATTGAAATACAAACATTAAATTAAATTAAACTTTTTACTGGGCGCATACGGAATATTACATGCAAATTGCAATCTCTATAGACACACGTAATTACTGTGTGTACAAAATAATTTCACTAAAATTAAATAAAAACGTTATTAAGTAGAGAAGTCTAACTTTTAATTTATGTAAGATATACGAGGCTTTTTCAACTGAAACGCATCTGATCAACTTAAGTAGATTATTTTGGACAGTTGTAGATCCACCCCCCACCACTTGACCTTCAAGCTCAAGGCCAAGGTCATTGTGCAAGGTCAAGGACATTGTTGAAAGTCATTGCCAAGGTCATTGTGCAAGGTCAGGACATTGTTGAAGGTCATTGAGCAAGGTCAAGGTCATTGTGCAAGGTCAAGGACATTGTTGAAAGTCATTGCCAAGGTCATTGAGGAAGACCAAGGTCATTGTGCAAGGTCAGAACATTGTTGAAAGTCATTGAGCAAGGCCAAGGTCATTGTGCAAGGTCAAGGACATTGTTGAAAGTCATTGCCAAGGTCATTGAGCAAGACCAAGGTCATTGTGCAAGGTCAGGACATTGTTGAATGACAAGGAGAAGAACAAGGACAAGGACAAGGACAAGGACAAGACCATAATGCGAAGCCAAGGTCAGACCTTTGCAAATTTTGAATGGGAAACAGGAATAACAGAAAAAACAACACACAAATATAAATTGCATTTATTAAATGTGGTATAGCTAACAGAAAGTAAAATAGAAATAGGAATTAACGCAAGTTATTATTATTATAATTAATCGACCAGCTTATTACAAAATATGAAATACACGTACACAATATAATTAATAAAACAAAACTTAGTATTGCAGTAGCTACACAGCACGAATTGTCCGTATGTTCAACAACCTTCTTTAAAACACTTGGTTTAGTACTCTTCAGCATAATTGTTTGCCAATTTGTATCTACAGTATATGCAGGAAAATGGAACTTCACCTTGAACGTTAGAAAGCCATTATCCGTAAAATTCCTAACTGGCATTTGAAATACAGGAGTTTCAGCCAGGAAACTATTATTCATATTATACCAAGTTGTTGTGTTATTCACAAAGTGACCGTAGGTAATCGATGCAAAATCGCAATGTGGTGGCTGCATCACATATAGAAACCCATCGTAAACAGCTGCGAGAGCAACTAAAAATTTGATAGGTAGCATGTTGACCTGTCGGAAATGAATCGGCGAATGAGGAAGCGTCGGAGTAAGCAAGCGGTTTTGTAATTGGAGATGAGCGTCTAGCGAGTTTCTGGAACGTCATGTTCTAAATGCAACTTGCCAAATGTTTCGAAAGTTTCTACCCGATGCCATAAGTTGCGCAGTGCTGGAAAATGGTCGGCGCAAATTAGAACGTGAGGATTTATGGTAAATAGATGTAAGTTATCGTAATGAAAGAATCCAATCTCAGTTTGAAAAAATGTGGCCAATACAGTATTAAGTGGATGAGAAATGCTGGGGAACGGAAAGCTCAGTTCAGGATTGACACTTGGTAGTTCGTCGAAATTATGAAAACGAGCCTCAGCATCTTCAGACACACTGTAAATGGCCTTGTCTGCAACGTACAGGAATAACATGTTGGTTGTTCGAGTGCACTAAGAAGACTGTTTAGTGAGCTGCGCTCGAGTGTAGGTAGGGATAACCTTGAAGAAAAAAGAAGATCCGGTTATAAGAGGATGCATAGGAGAATCCAGTTATTACCGTTGTAAAAATGTTGCCCATTGGTAATATTTGTTTTGAGCGCGTCGATTTGTTAAGGAAGAATCCAGCAAAACGATTAAACATCCAACGCTTAAACGAAGAAAACAAGAATGCATTCTTAAACTTATTAAGAACACCTGAAAAAAATCGAACGGCGCAACAATTACAGAATGCAGGCATTGTTCGACCCGACTGGAGTTGCGATGATTTTCTCTCTTATTGGTGTGTAGTATCAGATGATCACAAGGAATACTATATGTCGAATACTTTTCTAGAAAAGTGGTTAAAATATGGTTATATATCCTTCCGAGATGTTGGACACTCCAAAGAGTGCCTCCATATTAGGAGCTGCGGTTCCTGTGATGATAGATTGTTTTTAAATATGTGCTGTGGTGTAGTGGATGAAAGGAAATGTCGTTTAGAAAACTTGTACTTGCCTTATGCAAAATTTGATAACACGCACTTCTATAAAGCAACTATTAACAATTGTATATTAGATGGGGCTACGGCCTATAATACATATTTTGAAAAGTGTAATGGTGGTACTAAGGAAAATTTGATTATGTTGAAGCAGTTACAAAAACTGGGAGTTGAAGGTATTGATTTCACACTATATGAATAATAAATATATTATGTGTGTGTAAAATGTAAAATTGTAGTTTGCAAAATGTGTGTATGATAAAGTATTACATTAAAATAAAAAAAAGCAAACCTATGATAAAATAGAATTGTATTTTATTTACCTAACTAATACGCAAAAAAATTAACAAAAACTGAAAAACCTAATAAATTAAATTTATTTAAGAACTAATATGTACATAATTAATACTGTAAGCGTAAACCCTTTGATTAAGAAATGTACAAGAAAATAAAAAGTAATAGTTACAAAACTTAAAACTAATATGTACAAACAATTAAACTACTGCATAAAAACATGTTAAAATAGCTACGTATATATATACAAAGAAACTAAAATTATGCAGCTGCAGCTGTATTCAATTTCTCATCTTCCGAAGAATCCTCCGTGTCATCTTCCCCCGCATCTTCCGTCTCATCCTCCGTCTCATCCTCCGTCTGATCCTCCAATGAATCCACCTCCAAATCCTGATCCCGGTTGAGAAGCACCGTCTCCACCTCGAATATGGCGTCGTACTCCTCGATGTAGAGACGTAGTGGTTTCATTTCTTCCGGGGTCAAGTCTTGAATAGCACCATCCTGCCTGGTGATAAAACCTCCCGAGGGATGAATGTCGAAGAGGAAATACTCGTTTCCGTCCAGGAACTGTCGAAGGATGCGCGCTAATTGTGGTGGGATAGTCCTCATAAACCCCGTTGGACACAACCATGGGTCTGCACCTTCCAGGAACATCTCAACGGGCATCTCGACGGAGGATACGAACGAAGTAAAATTACGCCGCCCCAACAAGAACAACATGTTGGAGGGAATAAAGTTGGTGGTGGTGGCCTTGGTTTGTGAATACTACAGCTGCCGCTGGTCAACGACTGTTAACAGACAAAGTCAGTATTATATCAGGTAAAAAGATAAGTAAACTTACAAGCGTAAACGTAAAGGGTTCTCCCAACACGGTCCACGCGCACGTCGCCGAAAAGGGGGCCCTCGGCAACGTCAAACAGAGAATCGTATGCAGGATTTGGCTGTTGGTATTTCAGAAACATCGGGTAGAGAGCAAAAGTGGGTTGTAACAGTAAAATTCCCGTTGCAGC
>JABXWE010013969.1:0-13954 GCA_014611495.1 Limonius californicus
GAGGACTGTATTTCTTACAGAAGAGTGCTACCTGAAGCTTTTAAGGTATTTAAAGGACACCCTGTATATATATATATATATAGTATGTTCATTAAAAAAAAACTCTAGCAGGATTTGAAATTTTTATTAAGGTATGGCTTAGCGCATATGTTACAATTGACAGTCATAATGTCACTTATAAATAACAACAGGAACAATCACTTTTCGCGGTTATGTAATACATTTTGACATATACATAGGAATACATTTTAACGGTAAGCGATTCGGAATTGACCTGTTTCGGAAATGAAACGTGAAGATCTAATTATTATTTAGTTATAAAGTTCAAATTGTTCAGAAAATCAATTAACATGTGTATACCAGTGTATAGAGGCGGAAATTTATTTTATTACCAATTAAATCGTGTTTTAGGTACTGATTTAAAAATTAGTAAATTTCGTTGTTTCGCTTCCTATAAAGTTCATGCTGTAAGAAGACACTATACGTAAATTTACCATGGCAAGCTTAAGTGGATGGTTAAACCTACGCATTGGGCGACATTAAAACAATATCAGACTTTTAATTAAGATATATTTCTCTTGTTGAATATCCAAAATAAACAAATCCATAAACTGTTTAACCAACAAAAAATCAAATGAAATGTGTACCAACCTTTTGGCAGATCTAAGGATCGCTGTTGTAATCTGGGTAAAACTGTATAGGCTCAACTGGCTGGTAACAAAATGATAACACACACAAAAGAGAAAACATTGGGAAAATCAAGCGAATTAACATACATGAATTATTTAGCAAAATTCATTTCAACATTATAAGTGCCTTCCCATAAGCACTACAAAAGTCATTTTAAATTTGCTTGATGATCTAAGTGCAAATTCCTATTGATTTTCAAACAAAAATCCAGATTTTTCCGCGCGTTGCTAAGCAACCGCTTGCAAACACGTAAAGCTTTATGCGACCCCAAAGGAATCAGTCAATAGGATCACAGCATTAAATTGACAAAATCGTTAACAAATATCTAAAACTTACAATAACATTCTTGTCATTAATTTTACAACAAAATGAAAATTACTACTGTGTTACTCACAAAAAGATGAACATTTCGATACCTCATTTGGTATGCTTTCGATAATGCATTAGGAAATTCACAAATATTTCTACATTAAATTATAAATAAATTATTAAATACAGCTTCAATGTTTATTAAATTTAACATAAAGCTTCTTCACATATACTGACACAATCTTATAAACATATTTTCCACAAAAGAAAAGTTAAGATTCAACAAAGATTACACTTTGGTATGTAGCTGTCAAAATGATTACATTTTTACTCAGCTCAAGAATGCACAAATAAGGTTGAGAAGTTTTTTCTATGCCTTCTTAAAGATGAATATGTACCAGTTTTGGTGCCTAGGATTCAAGTTTCACAGTTTACGATGCCAAACCAAACATCGGAAACAAACAAATTACCAATGACAAAGTGTTGTATACACTGCTATTTGCGGACGACCAGGCGTTCAATGTTCACGGCATAAGAAAAATAAGACCCCGAATAAATGGTAAGGAGGATCATTGAAGATACGAAAAATGGGGCCTTTTAATGAACCTTAATAAGACGCAATACCTCATCGGAGAAGAAATGAACAATCTAGAACTAGAAAACTATGACAATATAGCAATCGGCGAAACCTACCAATATCTAGGGATGATAATTGACAGAGATGGAAGAGACAAGAATGAGATCAGAAAAATAGTAAACTCGGCAAGATGAAAACATGAAATTTATAACGCTGCGATTACAATGACAATGTTATACAGTGCAGAGAATGTAGAATTACGCAAGCAGACCAAAGAAAGACCGTAGAAATGAATGTGCTACGAAGATCATGCACAATCTCTAGACGAGAAACACAGACAGTATACGGGAAAAGATGAATCTATAACATAATATTATAGATGAAGTAGAAAGGAAACAATTAGTTTGGTTTGGCCATGTGAAGCGGGGGGAATAAGAAAAGCTTTAAGCAGTAGAGATCTGAACGAAAAACGCTGCTACAATAGAAAATAATGTAGGAAGATACTGGATATCGGACAGCGACGAAAAACGCTTTAAAACCGATTATATATGTATATATATATTGTTACATATAATTTTAATTAAGGAGGAAAAAAAATACTAGATTAAATTTTCTTGCAGTTAGCAATCATATTTTTAAATAGAATGATAACTTTTAATAAATTAAGGATAAATGGGCGCCAGATGACAAATTTAAAACTTGTCGCCACAAAATATACCACGGTATAGCTCTCGAGCTTGATTACTCAATTCCCAGAAGTCGGTTCTATTTAACGTTTTGGATTTCTAAGAGAAAATGGACATTTAAATGAACTACCAAATATGCAGCTAACTCGAGTTGGTTCAACACGTCGGCCGGTCTGCGTACGGTAACTTATAAATGCCTGTTAAAAAATTCTAAATAAAACTCGGATAGTTTCATTTATTATTCTCTGGTGTTTCTTCTGTTCTCTTGTACTCTCGTGCTTCCTGCATAGATACGTAATATTTGACTTACCTTATTGAGCAATCTCTCCATCCAAGTGTGAATATTTTGTAAGGATCGTCGATGACCTTCAAGCAGCCTCTCACGCAGCGTCCCTAGCTCCGGTGCGCAGCTACTAATTCTTCAAACTTTTAAATTTTATGAGCAAAAAAAATGCGAGCACTCACACGTAATTACAAAATTGCTCTGTTGTTCATTGTTTTATCAACAAACTTCTTAACAACGGACAAAATCTCCTTAACAACGATGTCATAATCACACAAAGGATACGTGGATCAAATTACAAAATTGGAATTCATATTTTGACAGATAAATAATAAATATAAAAATGTTCATATTTCATCGGCGTCATTGTCCAAACAAGTTCTGACTTTATAAACATACAATACAAATCCGAAATCAACCTCTAAAACACACTTTGTACTTCACGATTGTCTAAAACACATTTCCACAAATTGTTCCGATAATACAGCAAATTCCTTCGTGGTTTAATAAATATCAGAGCTAAACTTATATCTAAGCTCGAAGCATGTTATTGTATCTTACTACATGTATATCTTTACATATATAAGCTTTTAAATAAGCATATTTAACTATATTTCTTTTTGTCATAGGTTTATATCAAAATACGAATTTGGCAGTGTTTCCAACCAAGTAAGAAGTTATCTGCGTCTTAGTCAGCCTTCATTACGGATCACAAAGAAACCGAATTCCAAGATATCATAATAAAGAACGAGTATCCTTATAAAAAGACATTAACCGAGGTAACGAGTCAAAATTCATCACAATATGTATATATATATATATACACATGTACAACAAGAGTACTGTCTCTCTCTTTCTGTTACATTATTTATATGCTAATTTTAAATACATACCAAGTATTTCTCCTGTTCACGAGTTACCGTAACAGAAGATGAATTTCCCTAAGCACAAGAGAGGTGCAGATGTGCTCGCTTACCTGTCTACGACCGGTCTAACAGCGAAAACTTTTTATTGTGCTGCGATAAGGGATCTTACGAAGGTGTAGAATATGGATGGATATTGCCTACAGTCATAATTTTCACTTGTGTATACAACTTGACATCGACAAAAAACTCGTTCGTTCCTGTTGTTATACGAACATCTTTGACAATCCAAAAAAATTGTAATGGAATTTATCTTCTCTGTTCGACGGCTTAAGCTAACTTCGTTTGAGGCATGGGCAACGGGGCAACGTTTTAGGTAATTAACAGACCATTGGTCTATACACAGAAGAAAACTGCTACAAACTTAGTATGGCCTCAGATGAGGAAGTATAGGCTATTAACTATTTGCAACTCTTTCAGTTATACTGATTCATTCTTTTATGTAAGGTAACATGGAAATATGCAAAATGCGATTATCCCGACACCACAACCTAAAGAATATACTTGGTGTTACAGTTTAGTATCCTTTTTTGAGAGAAATAGCTATATTTTGACATTGAGCTCTTTCGGCTGTAATTCTACATGGAATTTTGAACATAAAAAATAATTATTTTGCTGTGTATTAAACTTCTAAGTTTATGGTCTTAGAAAATGTATCAGTAGTAAAAAACTGTCACTATTCTTCTTCTCTTTTGCCTACAATAGTTTCCTCAGTGTAAAAAGAATTATAGGATTACCCATAGTAAAAATAATCGAAATCTGAAGTCTTATGACTGTACAAGCCAGTATAATTTACCTAAACACACTCAGCGTACTTAATCTTCTTCAGTTTTAAGGAACATTTTCACGAATGCAGTGTTAGGCGTTTTACTAATTAATAACAAATTTCTGTTAAAATTACTAATACTACCAATACATCCAACTTCATATTTTCTATAATTAAAACCATTAAAGGTAGTCCTCGGTTTACATCGCAGTTCTGTTCTCGAATAAGCCGGCGTATACTGAATCGGCGTAAAATGAATCCATTTATATTGGGAGTCATTGAGTTATATTTCGTGTCGTATAAAGTATGTATAGGTTTATTCCTGCAATAATTTACTGGCGTTTCATTTTCTGCCACAAATTGTTGCGCAGATTGTATTATTTTATCTGAATGTCTATTAATGACAGGCACTGGAGGTAAGTCTTATTTTTAAAATAGTAGGGCTTGTCTGCTTCGCTTTTATTCTTAGAATTACCTTAATCTTTCTTTCAAGTGTGATTGATCTAAAGGTTTTATACCACAATGTTTAGCTAACTTTACTGCACTTCTCTTAACACGTGATTTTTACTTTTCCAATTAAAATAATAAAATTGAATAGATTTAATTAACAAACAGTATGTTACAAATTTGTAATAAATATTTCCAGATCGCTAGCATCCACAGACATAACATCAGCGCTACGAAAGCTAGGGACGTTTTTGTGAATCGGCGTAAATGGAACCGTCGCAAACCGAGGGCTATTTGTATTTAGATGGCGACTAAAGGACTAAAGGCTTTGTTATTGATCGTATTGTATATTTTTTTAAATGTTGTAGATGGTCGTGGTCGTGGTCTAGAGGTTAGCACATTATACTTATAAGTTGAAGCTCTAGGGATTTATTCCTAGTAAGTACATCGGATTTTAGCGGCCGTTTACCTTCGCAAGGTAATGGCAAACCAGTGAGGTATTCTACCTAGTAGATCTTCTCTAAAGTAGAAGTGTATAGATTTTCCGTAGTTCAGAGCCCGCATTAAGTTGTAGGTCCTCTACGTCTGTGATACTTTTAAATGCGCAATATGATAGAGAAGATCGACATGTATCGTGTAACGACCGAAAAGTCTTGAAGGGTTTGCTTATAGAGAAACACCCTGGTTAAGAATCAGTTACCAGATAAATGCCTAAGTAAACTTGAAGCAGCCTAATTTGAATTGTATATCAATAGTGAGAACTTGGGGAGGAATATGTAAACGTTGAAGTACTTCGCTCATTTTTATGGCGGGTTTAAGGAAGTCGACTGACAAAATGCTTCTGAATTCGTCTCTGCGTTACGTACTTAAGCAATCAATTGTTTGTGACACTTTTCTAAATGTAGACCTTTTCAACGTTATTTTGGCACTCACACACATTTTCGGTAATATGTATAGGGAATTGCTTGTCTCATCGTATTACCCTCAAAAATAAAAATGTTTCATTTTTCAAGGGATGCTGGATGAAACGGGCAACACATTGCTGAACTACCACTGATCAAATAATAAATTTTTAAGTTGTTGATACGTCTAACTATGTGTTAGTACATTACTTAAACTACTATTGTGTCTCGTTTACGTTTGGCTTTGTTGTTCCAAAATTAGTAGTTGGGCTAAATAATTAACTCTCTCGGTCTTGCGTGTCAATCAATTAAATTAGGGTTCAATGAGTATTGACATGTAATATTGACACATCTGATATGTCGCACATTGCTGGAATATTCATTGCTGGATTAAACAATGTTTGCACATTCTAGGCTTATTCATCAAAAAAATTATACATTTTCGGCAGGTTTCAATTATGCAGATGGCGAAAGAGGAGAATGAAATACGGATAATTAAAGCACTGAATATTTTGCTGTATTTTTAGTTAAATTTAAAAAATGACTTACATTTTTAAAGCGCTACGATGCAAAGAGAATTGATTATTTTAAAATACCTACCGTAACTGTAAAAAGGAGAAGACAAGGATTGAAAGGACTTCCGAAAAAGCAAACAAAATAAGGTGGTAAGAGGTTTCTCATCTTCCAAGCATGTATAACGAGCGATCAGAAAGTTTTTAAATTAGGGTTGGCTGTGAGCGCTACAAAGCATGTCGTAGCTGTCATGTTATATACCGGCCGTACCTTGTGTTTATTTCTTTGAATGTAAACACAAACTCGGTGAAATTAAACTCGAAACGTATTTCGTTGCAGTAAACGCGTTTTAAAAAGAAAAAAACAACAAACGAATTACAAAAACCAGATTAAACGGGTGATTAAAAGGGTTTAGACAGGTGAATAAATTATTTTAATTTGGCAGTTGTTTAAATTGGAATTTGTTTATAGTTCAATCGTAAACATGCAGACAATGTTTATAGCTCTCCCTAATTTGAAAACTTTTGACCACTTGATACTTGTTTATGAACTTTTACTAATATTTTTGCAAAATATTTTCGACTTCAACTATTAGGTGGCAACTATATACCACTAACGTCATTCTTGAATGAAACAGAGAAGGTTAAAATAGAGTTTACTTGGCGCATTCCCATAATCGCTTATGTAGCCATTCAGTCATTTAAAAGGAAAGTTGATAGTAGGAATAGCTAAGGCAGCGTTTCCCAAATTTGTAGGTTTCGCGGTCCACTTTTTAAATATGTTATGATACACGCTCGCTTTGGGACAAAACATATAAAACCATGATGCATGTTCAGTTAGGTTACTTTAATAGTAAGCGTAGCAGCAAGTAGACGCGTAATATTTTGTTTGCATTCTTTTGCACCTGTTAGATTTAAAGTTTGTACAAATATTTTTCATGTATGGAAAATTATTTAATTGGGTTTAAATGTAATTTTGAAAGTGCATGTACATCTGTTTCTGTAGATAAAAAAGCTGCCAACACTCCCCTAGCAAAAACTAAGAAATATTGTGACGAGAATTTGAGCTTTGGTTTTATAAATACAGCCATTAATGGTAAAGAGCGACCACATAATATGTTTCCTTATTTTAAATATATCGCATAGACAAGTTTATGAAAGCTCACACTATTCACGTCGTTGACGTGGCCGCAGTAATGCTTGGAGATGCTAAACGGATTAAGAAAATACCAGTATCCAATAGTGCTATTAGTAGGCGCATTGATGATATGTCAGGATTTGCAGGAGCAGTTTCTTTTGAAACTTACAAACAAATTCACTTACACATACAATCTCGCTTCCAACGAAATCCGCCTAGGACTTCATTTGATATGATATATGATATATATATATATATATATATATATATATGGGAGCTAGTCAAGGAAAAAAGACGTGCTAGAAGAAGATGGCAACAGGCCAGAGATCCAGCTGACAAAATCATTCTCAATAATAAGACGCAAAGGCTCAAACGAGAAATCCAGAAGCTTCAAGAAGAATCTCTCGCTTCTTACTTGCAAGATCTAACACCAGATGAGGAAATGGACTACTCACTTTGGAAACCAAAAAAATTAGAAGGCCAGCAACTTCCATTCCCCCAATAAGGAAAGATAATGGTCCCTGGGCTAGGGATAACAGACAAAAAGCTAGGATTCTAGCTGAGCATCTAGCAGAAACCTTCCAGCCAAATCAGATGCAAGTACAAACCACACGTGACAATTCAAAAAATCATCTCTTAGAAGAAATTACTCCAGTTACCCAAAAAGGAGCTAGAAAAAGAGATTAAGAGAAATCTGAATTCAAAAAAAGCCCCAGGATTCGATCTAACAGGTCAGATCTTGAAACAACTGCCCAGAAAAGGATAGTCATGCTTACCTACCTCATAAATGCGACATTTAGATTGAAACATGTCCCATCCATTTGGAAAGTAGCGGTAGTAATAATGTTACCAAAACCTGGAAAACCTCCTCATGATGTGAAGTCTAATAGACCCATATCACTGCTCCTGATCATCTCCAAACTTTTCGAGAAATTGTTTCTCAAAAGACTGAGAATTCTAATAGAGGATAAAAACTGATCCCAGACTACCAGTTTAGATTCAGGCAGAAACATTCTACCATAGATCAAGTACATCGGACAGGTGTGCTCCGCTGTCTTTGTTGACGTAGCTCAAGCGTTGGACAAGATCTGACATGAAGGCTTGATCCATAAACTGAACAAGACTCTCCCGAAACAGTATGTTGAAATTTTAATCTTATAGTTCTGACAGGCTATTTCGTATTAAACAAGAAAATGAATACTCGGAACTAAAAGAAATTTCTGCGGGTGTACTTCAGGGTAATGTTCTGGGACCAGTCCTGTACCTGCTCTATGCCAATGACATTCCAGAGATGCAAGAAATGCTCACAGCTACCTTCGCTGATGATACAGCTTTGCTTGCAGTAGGTCAAAATGCAGTGGTTGCCACAGAAAAACTACAAAGAGCTTGTGACAGTATAGTTTTATGGACTAACAAAGGAAAAATTAAATTGAATTAGCTTAAATCCAGCCATATCAATTTCACCATTAAAAGAGTGGCTGATCCACCCTCCATCAATATCAATGGCACTGTTGTCCCGTTTGAGAACTCGGCCAAATACCTAGGTATGACCCTGGATACGAAGCTGCGGTGGAAGGAACATGTAGAAGAAAAGGGTAGAACTAGGTATTACATATAAACAGCACTATTGGCTCTTGGGTAGGGACTCTAAGTTGCCATAGAGCATAAAATTCTTATTATATATATCTATAACCAGATCATTAAACCCATCTATATGGTATACAGCTATGGGGCCGCTCCAGAGAGACCAACATCAAGACCATCCAAACGTTCCAAAACAAAGTACTGCGTAACATGGTAAATGAGCCATGGTATGTACGCAATAAGGATATTCATCGTGATCTTGATATTGCCTCTGTAAAGAACGAGATTAGAAGATTTGCAGGGAAGCACGAAGACAGACTCCATCGACATGTCAACGTGGAAGCTCTTCGACTGTTGGATAATCATCACATAGTCCGCTGGCTGAAGAGGATTAAGCCATTCGAATTAGTGTAGTGTTGTGTGATTAAAAGCAGAGCACAGTGAGCAAGTGAGAATCATGTAAGCGTATTTGTAACAGTTAGCTCTAACCTAAGACGTCATTAGATGTACTTAAGTATATTTACCTTTTTAGTTTTAAGATTTAATATAGAAAAATTAATGGTTGGTCATTATGACTAGTTTTAATATCCTAAAAACTGTTAAGGGTGCAGAAATACAAAAAAAATGGATAATATGTTAGGATTTGCAGGAGCAGTTTCTTTTGAAATTTACAAACAAATTCACTTACAGGAAATCCGCCTAGGACTTCATTTGATATTATTCATTGTAATTTCTGTTGTTAATTATATAATTAGCAATACTATTTTCTTGAATGTGCGATGACCATTCATTGTTGACTATTGTTTTATTGAGAATCGTGGTGGTTATCACCTAGAAAAGTCAAAACAACGGATCTTTGAGCTTAGGTAGGAAATATATGAAAATCACAAACATGCCGAGAATTTTGTTAAAGAAATGTTCATAATGAAATTGACTTATTTTAATGCTCTTTTTAGAAAATTAAATATTTTAATTATCTAGTTGCAAGGAAATAATACGCAAATATTACAACTATCAGGTAAAATTAATGACTTTTTATAAATGCTGGAATGTTGGTCAAACACGATAAACATTGAAAACGTAGAAATGTTTATTAATTTAAAACAATTATTAACGATATCAAACCAAGCCACACAAACGTAAATTTCATTTTTAAATGCATAGATCATAATTTCAAAACGTTATCCAAAATTTGTATACGTTCTACTATTCTGACCAAATATGAGTAGATAACAAACCCGTTTGTGCAAAGCTATCGTTGGAAGAAGAGGAATAATTCATTGATTTAACATTAAATACAGAAAAAAAAGACAATTTTGGTCGACAACCATTGTCGAGTTGTGGATTAACTCGCAAGAGGAATTTCCAGAGGTATTCAGAAGAACTGTGCAGATTTTACTGTGATTATACGTTATGAAGTTGGTTTCTCTGCAATAGCTTGTACAAAATCGAAATACAGGAACCGGCTCAACATTGAAACTGAACGTAGCGGTAGCGGTTAGACATTTAGAACCAAATATGGACAAGTTATGCAGTTCAAAACAGGTGCATGTGAGTTACTAATTTGTTTAAATCAACTGTTAGTAAGTTTTAGATTGTACTGGCAAGTATATAATATATGCAATCTTTTGTAAAAAAATAATACGCTGAACATTAAGCATTAAGTTAAGATGCCATGTATTAGTTTCAATATACTAATTTCCGTTCCACTATTTTTTTGGTGGGCACCCCTTTGAGGACTTTTGCGCCCCCCTCCCTAGGTGGGTGCGCCCCACATTTTGGCAAACGCTGAGGTAAGGTTTTTTATAATTAATTTTTATGAGAAACTCCAGTGTTATTATGAGTATATTAACATTGCCATTGCTTTACTACCATTATTCGCTTTTTAAATTTTGTCTAAAGCTGTAAAATAACATCCCAGAATAAAGCAATTTAACGGATCAAAAAAGCTTCAAAATTATTTTTCATCATGAAACAGGCTTCTTCATTTGCGAAATCGTCTCCAAACAGAAGTCTTAGTTTCACATAATTAATCTAATTATAGTCCGAAGTTATTGGTGTAGGCATGCCAACTTCTGTAGAAGGAAGATAGCGCAGTTTAGGATTTAGAGGATGTAGAGCACTTAAGAAGTCATTGTTTACTAAGAAGAATAATATATAGGTATATCAGGAGGTTTCCCAGGGAAGAATTTTCCTCAAAATGCGTACTTCTAACAATCAAGTGTCCAACTGCTGTTTGTGGTATGGAGTTGCATGTCTGCCCAAAGCATTGCACTACTGAAACTACAAAAAATATCTTGAAGAAAGGCAAAGAAAAATTTATTTTTAGGACTATAAAACTTCTTTTCGTAGAGGAAAATTGGTTAAATGGTGGATGACGACCAGAGCTCAATGATTTTATGGTATCTTTTAAATATACCAACTAAACTGTATTATGATAATAATAATAATTTATTAATTTATATTAACCCAAAATTTTTCTTTATGATTACATCTTATGGATATTTTTGTATTTTTTTTTCGTCGGTCCTATATATTTTATTTCCCAGTGCTGTTCTGGTATTATTTTTTTATGCAACTTTCTAATTGTTTTCCTCTTTTAAATTCTATTATAACATCTTGCATCTATTATGCTTGTGACTGTTTGAACTGCTATCTTAATGGGATTTTCAAATTTTAATTTTTACCGGTGTATGAGGTGAATGTTAAGGGATGAAATGCTAATGCTGCTGGTTGTATGTAGGTTGGAAAATGTAATATTTACACGGTAGTCAGTTTTTAGAAGAATGAAATATATGTGTGGTTGTAAATGGTTCAATTCTGAACGTAGCACGATAAATAGCATCTATCATATTGATAGTTTTAATAGGATTGTACTAAACAGGAGTACCAACATATCAACCACACAATCGAATTACAATTTCTATGATATTGATGATGAGTTTATCAGATTTGCTAAAATACAGAAAGGATAATACTGTCGATGAATAATTTCGAGGCTTAATAATTTAGTAATAGTTTTAAAACAAAGGTTTCGACCCAATTTCGCATTTTCGCTTTCGCATTACTTCATACTACATACTAACCATTCATGCACCTTAAACTTAATTAAGTGAACTCAACCGGGATTCAAACTCTCGGCGATCGGCCACATTTCACTGTGACCTCGAGTGGCAGCGCGTATTCACATTGCTCCACCGGGGTCCTTTCAGCCCAATTCTAGCAATTTCTACTGTTTACTGATACTTATTATTGCTTAGTGTTTCTATAAGCTGAGTGAATTCTGAATTACATATTATTTAAAAAAAAACATTGCTAGGTCGTCAGAGGTTAGGCAGCTCATATTTTAATATTGATAAACACCTATTGGTATTTCAACTATTAAAACTAGTCTAGAAGACTAACCATTAATTTTACTCTGATACATCTTAAAACTAAATACTTATCAGCTACAGTCAGTCCATTGATGTCCTGCAGTTTCTTTTAACTACTATATATGCTTCACTCATGCAATGCTCTGCTTTTTACACAGTACACTACACAAGATCCACTGGTTTGGTTCTCTTCAGTCTTCGGACGTAGTGTTGATTGTCCAGCAGCTGGAGAGCATCTGCATTTACCTGGAGGTGGAGCCTGGCTTCGTGCTTGCCAGCAAACCTTTTAATCTCTTCTTTAACAGTTGGGATACCAAGGTCTCGGTGAAGATCAGTGTTGCGAACATACCATGGAGCATTGACTATGTTCCGCAACACCTTATTCTAGAATGTCTAGATAGATTTGATATTAGTGTCGCTGGCGCAGCCCCATAGCTGGATGCCGTAGAGCCACACCGGTTTCAGGGTCTGATTGTAGATCAGTGTTTTATTATGTACTGACAATTTTGAATTCCTGCCAAGGAGCCAATAGTGCTGATTGTATTTTAGGCCAAGCTCAGTTTTTTTCTTCTTCACATGCTCTTTCCATTTAAGTTTGGTATCAAGCGTCATACCAAGGTATTTTGCATTTGTCTCGTAGGGCACGGTTTTACCATTAATCTCTAGGGGGAGTGGTTCAGTTAGTTTTTTATTCGTAAAGCTCATATGTGTAGATTTAAGTTCATTGAGCTTAATCTTCCATTGTCTGGTCCAATTAACTATTGCTTCACTTGCTCTTTGAAGTTTTGAGGTGGACTCTTCTTGATTTCGATCAGCTGCAAGAAGGGCAGTGTCGTCTGCAAAATGTTGCCATATCCGTGTCCTCTAAAGCTGGTAGATCGCTGGTATATACTAAATAGAGGATTGGGCCAAGGACACTCCCTTGAGGTACGCCCGCTCTTGTTTAATTTGCATATCAAGCTTTCATGCCACACTTTATCGAAGGCTTGAGCCACATCTAAGAAAACTGCTGAACATACTTGTTTTTCTTCGAGTGCACGTTCGATTATATCCGTTATCCGATGGACTTGGTCGATCGTTGAATATTTTTCCCTAAACCTGAATTAGATTGTTGTTTTCTATTAGAGGTTTCAATCTCTTGAGTAGCAGCTTTTCGAATAGCTTTGAAACTATTGGCAGTAGGGAAATAGGCCTGTAAGATTTGACATCGTTTGGTGGTTTTCCTAGTTTTGGCAGCATGATTACTTCAGCTACTTTTCAGCAGCTTGGGACATGCTTCAGTCTAAATGCTGCGTTGAAGAGGTATGTGAGCATGACTATACCTTTTCTAGGCAGTTGTTTCAGAATTTCACCGATGATCAAATCAAATCCTGGTGCTTTTTTCGGATTTAAGTTTGTTCTAATCTCCTCGGCTACTTCCTTTGGCGTAACAGGGGTGATATTTTCTGTTTTTTGGTTATCGCTGTCATCTAGGATGTTCTCTATTTCTGTTTGATTAGGTGTGAATTTATCGGCTAGATGTTCTGCAAATAACTGAGCCTTTTGTTTATTATCTCTTGCCCATGGACCTATGTCTTTTCTGATACGTGGAATGGAGCTTACAGGTCTCTTGATTTTCCTGGTTGCTTTCCAAAGGCTATAGTCGGTTTCTTCTTCTGCTGATAGATTTTGCAAATAAGAGTTTATAGATTCCTCTTCAAGCTTTTGAATTTTTCTTCTTAGTCTTTGCGTTTTATTATTGAAGTGAGCCTTATCCGCAGGGT
>JABXWE010013971.1:0-31321 GCA_014611495.1 Limonius californicus
ATATGAGAATTGAATCCCAGTGTTCCGTTGGTTGATCAAGCGATTTAAGAGCTTGAACATGTTTTAGGGTGTTATTTAATAATGATTGTAAAAGAGTGTAAGATTCCCTCTGTAGTGGTTCGATTTCAAAAAGTGATTTTATGTGAGTGTAAATGATTCGCGCTTTGTCCTCATATCGTTCCTTCAATAAATTGAGTGCTATCTCATAATTGTGTGAACGAATTTCAACAGATTCTAGAACGTCCCTTGCGTCGCCGCTAAGAGAACCTTAAATATTGTAATTTTTGAACTGCCGATAAACTTTCGTTTTCATGAATAACCGAATTAAACATGTCGTAGAAGTTTAACCATTTGTCCATTTCGCCGCTAAAGGTTGGAATTGATAATTGAGGTAATTTGATATGATATGATTTATGTCTTGAATTCAAATCGTTACGCGAAGTGGTCGATTCAATTCGCGAAGCCGCTGAGTCACTTCGCGAGCGGTTCTCATGTGCGCCGTCGTTTTCACCTACTTGAGATACGCTATAGAGCTTATCTTCTGGGATAACTGACTGCTTCGGAATTATTTTCGCGCTTTGTCCTCATATCGTTCCTTCAATAAATTGAGTGCTATCTCATAATTGTGTGAACGAATTTCAACAGATTCTAGAACGTCCCTTGCGTCGCCGCTAAGAGAACCTTAAATATTGTAATTTTTGAACTGCCGATAAACTTTCGTTTTCATGAATAACCGAATTAAACATGTCGTAGAAGTTTAACCATTTGTCCATTTCGCCGCTAAAGGTTGGAATTGATAATTGAGGTAATTTGATATGATATGATTTATGTCTTGAATTCAAATCGTTACGCGAAGTGGTCGATTCAATTCGCGAAGCCGCTGAGTCACTTCGCGAGCGGTTCTCATGTGCGCCGTCGTTTTCACCTACTTGAGATACGCTATAGAGCTTATCTTCTGGGATAACTGACTGCTTCGGAATTATTTTCGCGCTTTGTCCTCATATCGTTCCTTCAATAAATTGAGTGCTATCTCATAATTGTGTGAACGAATTTCAACAGATTCTAGAACGTCCCTTGCGTCGCCGCTAAGAGAACCTTAAATATTGTAATTTTTGAACTGCCGATAAACTTTCGTTTTCATGAATAACCGAATTAAACATGTCGTAGAAGTTTAACCATTTGTCCATTTCGCCGCTAAAGGTTGGAATTGATAATTGAGGTAATTTGATATGATATGATTTATGTCTTGAATTCAAATCGTTACGCGAAGTGGTCGATTCAATTCGCGAAGCCGCTGAGTCACTTCGCGAGCGGTTCTCATGTGCGCCGTCGTTTTCACCTACTTGAGATACGCTATAGAGCTTATCTTCTGGGATAACTGACTGCTTCGGAATTATTTCCGTAAAAGTTGCTAACACCGAGAAATACGCGGATTCAAATAATTCACGCTCAGATTCATGCGAAGCCGTGTCTGTAGAGGTGTCAAGTTCCTCTATTTGCGATTGAGAATATTCAAACTCGTCCAGCAAGGGTTCCACTCTATTTTTCCTTAATTGAACTTCAGCAATTAAAGCTGGCGTAATTGAATTTAAATCTAGATTTGCAATAAACTGTTTGTTTCGCGTTAAGCAACCCTTTAAACTGCCTCGTTTTCTTATATGATTTTGTAATTCGCTCATATTGATGTAAATTGTTTTTATTAATAATGAAATTGAATAAAATTGCCAGATGGGATTTTGAGGTAAGTGGGTCATATAAGGGAAAGAATGTGGTGTCACTCACCCTAGACACGTGCGTTTCTCGTTTGCCACCTGCGTCGTCCAGATGTTCGTCTTGCTGCCGTCTAGTATTTTCGTTGATTTAATGGCGAAATGAAAATTCGCTTGAGTTTTGCTGGATGCGGATCGAAGGACCATAAATGTTGGGGTAAATCTTGGCACCGTAGCCCGAGATATAATAATAATAATAATAATAATAAACTGTCTTTATTGATTAAGATACACCAGAGAAAAATAAACAAATTCTTTGAGAACTAGGGCGAAGTTCAGTTTATGGAGAAGTAATAATCCATAAACTGCTCTCCCACTTAACCCTAGAGGAAGGAAAAGACGGAAATAATAAAAAGAGAGAGAGAGAGAAGAGGATGAATGAGAAAGAAGAAGAGAATAATGAAGATGTAGGTAAGGGGAAGAAAATGAAAACGATGAGTGTATGACAATACACAGCGAAAGAGGAGAACTGCACATCAATCCATTTTAGAATTCATTAACTACTCCGTTATGAATTTTGCACAGCAAGAAGTAATCTCCCGAGCTGAGATCGAAACCTGGGCAGAGGTATATACTCCTTGATTTGTTTTTTGAATGATCAAACGCAATGAATGGTTGTGATTGCCTTTTTTATAGATTTATTGTATTCGAGTACATGATGGGCATGTGCCCCTTACAGCTGCTTGACTTAATTTCTGTAAGTATACTAACTAAAATGTAAACGCTGTAGGGAAGCAACCCCTGCCTGGAGGATGCGCAATAAAGAAACGGCCTTACAATCTTGTTACTCGTTATACCGTTGATGTGCTAATTCTGATGTACTGTCCGCCAGTCTGTTTAACACGTTAAACAGCTGGGGACTCTCTAGCATCTCGTTTATGTTATTGTACCTTAGTTCTCCTCGTTCGTCGTGAAGTTCGTCTTCAGTGTTCACATGCTCGGGTGTTCCAATTTCCCCGCATTGACAGAAGTCGTTTTCTCGTAGATTAAACCTGTGCAGGTATGTGGGGTAGGGTCCATGCCCACTTAAAAAGTGGACAAGTCCCCTACCCGGTGTAAGATGTTTGCGTTCTTGCCTTATCTGGATGTTAGGAATGAGTTGGTGGGTTCTCCTTCCGTCTTCCGAGATTTCGCATTCTCTTTGCCATAGCTGTTGAAAGTGCTTGGCAATTTCACTTTTCGAGTTGGCTTCTGCATTGTTTCCAAGTACTTTTTGTTTCTTTTGGTTTTCCCGTTCTTCTGCCAGTATAGTGCAGCTCTTTTCCAGATGGTCAGGTCCAGAGGGCAGATTCCAGTTATGACACATAGTGCCTGCAGCGATATCGTGCTGAAGGCACCGGTGAGCCTCACTAGAACCCCCCTCTGGGCGCTTCTAATTTGCTGCTTGGGCTTCACCAAAAGAAGTCGGTCTGCCCAGACGCTGGCGGCGTACGGTGTTATGTTCGCCATTATTGTGCCGAAATATAGTTGGATTGTCGGTAGCAGGATTTTGTATTCGCACCGGACGATTCGAGCTATCTTGTTCATTATGGCCTTTGCTTTGTTCCCCGTTTCTTGTAGGTGTTGGGAGTAGTTTCTCTTCTCATCTAGGTACACACCCAGATACCTAGTTGTTTTTAGTGTATTTATTCTTTTACCACCTATGTTGATTAGGAGGTCCCTTTGCAAGTTCCCCTGCATCAGGGCATAGGTGGTCTTTTTCTCAGAGACGGTTAGTATATTTGATCTACACCATTGCTGGATTTAACCTCCAATTCCTGCCTCGAGTTGCCTTCCACGACTAGTTATAGATCGTCCGCGTATGCTGTTGAGGACTTGAGATCTCGATTTTCATGTAGAATGCCCAGCAGTTCTTCCATAATTAGGACCCAAAAGATGGGGCCGCATAGGGATCCCTGAAGGCATCCTTTCGTGATTGGTTTTGTCAGGCTTTCGTTTGGGCTGATCATCTCAACCCATTTTGGATTGCCTACTTTATGCTTTTGGTTAATTCAATTTTAGCCTTGTTTGAATTTCGTTTTATCCATTCGTATATTTCCGGTTTAGGAAATGGCGAATTGATATTTCCGTGTGGGTGTTTCCCAATTTATTTAAAAAATTGTGGAATTTTAGATATCGATAGTAGTGATACGAATTCCAGGGAGTTATCCCGATTTTTGTGCTAATCTCTTTGAGAAAGTTCTTTTCGCCAGTTTGACATCTTTTAGTACGCATGGATACATCCAAATCCTATTATTTTATTTCTATTTCTAAGTCGTTTAAATTTATTTAGGCAAATACGATGCTGCCGAAGTTATCTATCGTCAATTAAAATAAAGGAGACCCTGGAGATATTTCGACGCGATTGTAGTTTGTCTTCCGCATGCAGAACACAGCGCAGTTCGAACTATCAGCAGCGTTGATAAGTATTACAGGTGTGTCCGTTCCGATTCTATTTAATTCTTAAATACATTTGCATGAGGCAGATTAAAAAAACTGTAAATTCAACCAGAAGAGGGTCGTCGTCAGTATTATTCTTTATCTATAAATTGATGGTTGAATAATTAAGTTTTATAATTAATATGATTTCAGTTTCAATCAAAGACAAAATTTGTTCTTGGTTTATATGTAATATAACGAAATTTTTTTCGTGTTTGTCAAATAGTTGACAGTGTACACAAATCATTTTTTTTTATTTAGAACTTAGCAATTAGGGAGAATATTGCGGAAAGTTTTGATTTTGATTAACGAGTCCATCGGTACCTAGTACCATAATTTAGGTATTTTTAATCTGGGTATTTGGTCCGCGAGGCCTCGACAAACATTGAATACTTGGCGGGTAGAATAGTAGAAGAGTTGAAGGTAAGTAGTAAGTACTTCTACTACAAAGTTTCGAAAATGAGTTGCAAGTTACTAAAACTAATAATTTGAAAATTTACATTCCTAGGTTAGTAATTCATTATTCTGAAACGGCTACATTGTAGTCTATGATTTGCAATATTGGAAATAAAATCAAGACTTACATAAACATAATTTCAGTTACAATTGTGGTAATCCTGTAGGAGATATTGCCCCCCATAAACACGGAAGAATCGGCTAACTATGAAAAGCTGTTACTATAAATGATCAGTGTAAAGCTACAATCATGTTAAATGACTATACATGGCAGTTCATACATCTTCAAAAATTGGATGATTTGATCAATTCCTTAGAGAATCTAAATTACATCAATGTTTGTTTCAGCAAAAATAGTAGATATAGCAAAAAGTGCAATAGGATAACAAGAAATCGGAAGACTAGTTGAGATTATTGCCTAGGGTTAAAAGAACCATGGGGTCTCAAAAACCAACAGATTTTTGAATTTTAAAGGTGCATATATAGTTGCATCAAGCTTTTAGTAGCAAATGTTAAGCTGTTGACTTAAAGATAAGCTGCAAGTGTTAGAATCGTTGCGGGTAGGCGATCAAGAACGTAGTCTAAAAATTTGTGAATGGATAAATAAATATGACCAGAACCAGAAATGCTTAAAATAATACTTTATTTTTAAATTACGTAATATACACATTTGACACGTCTTTTTAGTATTATTAAACGCAAATCTACATATTGTTTTATTTGTTTAATTGACTCAGACTCGATGTTACTAAATTTTGAGTTATCAGAAGATGAACCAGCTTCTAAATTAATTATTAAAGGTTTGATTTCATATTTTGGAGCATACTTCTGTTCAACCTTAACGTTGTGTTCCACTCAATTTTTCCAATGTTTATCAATCTCACAAGCAGCATCTCTGATAAGAGCCAGAACAGTGTCGCTTAACCTAGGAGAAGTATTTCTTATTCTGACGTTTGTTGTCAAAGTGCTCTACATCATTTCGATCAGATAAATTTGCAAAAGTAAAGGGGTAATTTCAAAATATTATGGCCGTTTGCAAGGGTAGTTTCATCAACGAAATATGATTTTTTAAATTCTCTTCTTCTATTACTTTTAACAAAGCTGGTTTAGTTTTCACATTGCCAGGAATAGAAACATTATATTCATTTAAAAATTGTGTAATAGGGCAACCAAATAATGCTACTGATGAACCCCGTAATTCATTAATTATATTGAATTAATAAAATATGAGGACTGAAAATGTTCCCGATGGTGAGCTAAAACGGAGACGGCGGCGGTGTAAGTATTAAAAG
This sequence comes from Limonius californicus, assembly GCA_014611495.1. Lineage (NCBI taxonomy): Eukaryota > Metazoa > Arthropoda > Insecta > Coleoptera > Elateridae > Limonius > Limonius californicus. The sequence goes on from JABXWE010013971.1 coordinate 5,936, forward strand.
CACTTACCGTTAGTAGGGTTTCATTGACGACTAAGTGAAAAGTTTGGCTTCGGAAGTATTCCTCAACCCAAGTTACTTTAGATAGTTTAAACTATATAAATTAAGTTATTTGAGTATCAATTAAAAATGCCTCCAAAGTGATACTATTTGTATGAAAGAAAGTTTGGCTTTTATTTAATTTGACACGCTTTCCCTTTTCATAATGCAAAGTGCTTACCTTGAAAAATTTGACTTGTTAAATTACAAACAGCTTCTGTTGGCAAATGTAACCTTTATTCCATTATATGAACTTGAAGATAAAACTGGTGAAGGGTTTGCGTGTCCTTTATCTTCAAAGTATAGTTCTTACGATGAACATTTTTCAGTTTCGGATTAGCGCTTTATTTGCATACCACAAACTGTCTTTCTGTCTTTGTTAGTTGATGGCGGATTCATATTTCCAACAAAGACGCATGTCGTAGTGACATCTGCGAACGAAACAACACCAACACTGTACGTGAGACGTATTCTGTCGGCTAACACGTTTAGTAGAAAGAAACAGAGATACTTGAAGAATGTCGCGCTGATGCAGCCAAACGTCACTACTTAAATCTGTTTCCAGCAGTATTTAAAATATTTTGGAGGTTTATATGTCAATATTTTATTTTTCAAAGTTACCTTGTTGTTTATTGCTGATATTAATTTTATACACTTTGGGAAGGTAATTACAGTTACTGGATGTATTCTTGGAAACACGAGTGTACTGAGCCAGTTCAACATTGGATGTTAGTTGGTGTTTAGGGAGTAATGATTTTAGTGCGTTAGTATTTACCATTTGTTCTGGGATATTATTTACAGGTTTAGTTCCATTCGAGGAATATTGCAATCCAAAATAATAACACTAGTTAACAAAAATCAACTTTTTTTGTGACATGGATAAAACATGGCGTATGTTATGTAAAATTTCACCAGAGAGCAGAAAATTACCTTGGATTTTCTTTATCACCCACACTTTGTTTGCTACGAAGTGTTGTGCGTTATACGGAAATATATCAATATCGGTATGTACTTAATGTTGCACTTACTTCAAAATGTTGTTGCGGATGTGTTACAGTGATATTTGGTCTCTGGGGCATCATGGATTAATGTCCAGCAGTAATCAGAAAGCAAACTAGGACTCCATTCGCCATGGTATCGCTTTACCATGGTTCAGCTTCTTGGTGGATCCATTCTCCATGTTCGTCGCTTACGGCACCCAAATTTTCCGGAAAGAAATCGAGATGAGCATCCAGAAAGTGAATTTTTAAAGACATGTTACATCCCATTTCGCTGTAGGCACTAAGTAATTCAGTCACAAGATCTTTGTAATTTTCAGCTTTGACATTTCCAAGAAAATTGGTCACAACTGTTCTAAAAGCTCTCCATGCTCTTTGTTCAACTTCATTCTGCAAGTTGTCAAATTCGTCATTTTTCGTTACTTCTCATATTTGTGGTCCCACAAAGCCCTCTTTTGCCTCACTAGCTCTCGGAAATTTCTGTTTCAGATACAAGAACCCTCTTGCGTTCCGATATAGTGCTTTAACGACCTTTTTCATTACGCCCAATTTAATATGCAGTGGTGGTAGAAATACGTTTTTAGGATCAACCAGTGTTTCGTTGGTAATATTTTTTTGACCCGGAATTAGTGCTTGACGTAGTGGCCATTCCTTCTGTATATAGTGACGATCTTGTGCACGACTGTTCCATTCACACAGGAAACAATAGTATTTTGTATACCCCAGCTGCTCCTAAAGCTGCAGGCAGCTTCAAACAAGCCCTGAAATCCAAGAAGGTGGGTATTGCACACCTAAAATACCCGGAGGTTAACCTCACCATTGAGGAGATGAAGGCCATTCAAGAGGCCAGACTCCAAGCAATCGTCGACCTACAGGAAGGCTATATTAAACCTAAATTTGTAGGCAACACGTTCAAAGCGGGATGGTTGATGATGACATGTGCTAACCAAGACACCGCGGAGTGGCTAAAGCACCTGGTCGCCACCACAATACAGCCATGGGAAGGGACCGAACTTAAGGCCGTCGACGAAAAGGAATTACCAAAGGCGGTAATCATGAACGCCTACTTTCCGAACAGTCAAATAGACAGCAGTGAGAAAATCCTGAAGCTGGTTAAAGGTCAAAATGAAGGCCTAAACACAGCTGACTGGAGGGTTCTCCATAGATCGGAAGAATGAATGGTCACACACGTAATCCTGTCAGTGGACCAACTTTCGGCCGAAAATCTCAAAAAGAGTGGCTACAAGATTAGCTACAAATTTGGAGAAATGGCAATACGACCAAAAGGGCAAACTTCAAAAAGGCCCAAGGAAGAGCACCGCCCAAAACTTCCGGAAAAACCAAAGGAAGGAGGAAATCCATCAACCTCAAAATCTTCTGGAAAGGATAAGGGAAAGAGGTCGAAAGGAAATCGCCCACCACTAAAGAAGGGAGGGAGGGTCCCGGAAAAGTCCGAGGGAAAGGGAAGCTTGTCGCCCGCCCCGACTGATTCGGGACCAAACCCATAAATAAAGTAGCAATGGCGACGATCGCCTTCCTGCAGGTGAACCTACAGCACAGTAAAGGCGCCTCTGACGTGCTGAATAGTACTTTCACCGTCAACAACCTAGACTTTGTGCTAATACAAGAGCCATATGTCTACAGAGGCCTAGTCCGCAGACTAGCTACAACAACAGGTAGGCTAATGTACAATAAGGGCATTGAAACACCTAGAGCAGCTCTGCTCGTAAGGCCCACTGTAAAATGCATTCTCCTAACACAGCTTCTTTCTAGAGATCTGGTCGCAGCTACAGCAGTGGTGCCGACAACGGGGGGTAAACAAGAGGTAGTTGTTGCCTCGGGTTACTTCCCAGGGGATTCGGAAGAAGCGCCACCTACAGAGGTCCGTAACCTCATCAAATACTGCGACGAAAACAACTAACAACTCCTCCTGGGCTGCGATGCAATTGCGCACAGGTTGGGGCAGCACGGACATCAACACGAGAAGTGAGAATCTTTATGAATTTTTGTCCTCAACTAACTTAGATATAGTTAATAAAGGTAACGAACCTACCTTTGTGACAAGAGTTAGACAGGAGGTGCTCGATATAACACTTGCGTCTCCCCTAATTAGCGCAACACTCTTAAAAACTGGTATGTTTCTCTCGAAGCCTCACTGTCGGATCATAAACATATTAGATTCCTAGAAGCTACGATTAAACATAATGAACAAGTAAGGGTCCCAAAACTGACGGACTGGTGCCTCTACAAGTGGCACATCAGATCCGAAGTGGAAACTGAAGTAGAAACGGTGGAGGATCTTGAAATAGCCTCAACAATTCTACAAAATTTCATACATAACGCTTATGAAGCAAGCTGCCCTATGAAAAGCTGAAGGGTAACACGTAAAGTGCCCTGGTGGAATAGGGAACTAGAAATTCTACGCTCTGAAATAAGAAGGCTATTCAATAAAGTCAAAAGACAGAAGCGTCAAGAAATATGAGATCAATATAAAGATGCCCTCACAAAATACAACCTAGAAATTAGGAGATCGAAAAGGAGGACATGGCGGAGCTTCTGTGAGGGGATAGAAGATACCCCAACAGAAGCACGCCTACGGAAAGTCCTTGCAAAAGATCACACAAACGACATCGGCAACTTACAAAGAACTGATGGGCAATTTACTGAGAGCGCGAAAGAAACGCTGGAGCTTCTATTAAGTACCCATTTCAGTGGTGCTCGCACCTACAGGACAGATGTAACTGACGCAGAGGTAATGGAACTAATACGTTCACACTCGAGGGTCAAAAGTCTGGCCAACAAGATATTTATGACAAATAGAGTCAAATGGGCAATCCTTGCCTTTAAACTGTATAAATCACCGGGCGGAGATTTTTCCAGCCTTACTACAGAAAGGTATAGAGGACCTGCTGCCAAATATCTGCAAAATATATAAGGCCAGTTTTTGCCTTAGCTATATACCCAAAATTTAGAGAAAGGTTAATGTGGTCTTTATACCTAAGGGAGGAGGGCGATCAAACACCCAGCCCAAGTCATATACACCGATAAGCCTAACCTAATTTCTGCTAAAAGGCATGGAAAAGGTACTTGATCAGTATCTGAGAAGTGAGGTCCTCCCAGACCGTCCACTTCACCCCAACCAGCATGCCTATCAAAAGGCAAAATCCACCATAACGGCTCTAAGCAGTCTCGTTAAAAGACTTGAAAAGACGTACGTGGCGAAAGAAATAGCTTTATGTGCCTTCATAGACATTGAGCGTGCCTTTGATAACACCTCCTTTGAAGCCATAGAAAGAGCTGCCAAAAAGAAAGGCTTCGATCCTACGACTACCAAATGGATTAAAACCATGCTGGAAAGTCGAGAGATCACAGCCAAATTAGCAGGAGAAGAAATTACCATAATAGAGGCTGCCCCCAAGGAGGGCTATTGGCACCTTTTTTGTGGTCCGTGGTGGTTGATGACCTGCTCAACGTGTTATCAAGACACGACTTCGAATTACAAGGGCATGCGGATGACCTAGTAATCATAGTACGTGGAAAATTTGACACAACTGATTCACAACGTATGCAGATGGCTCTCGACACTATTAACAGATGGTGTCGAAATCAAAGCCTAAGCATAAATCCAAAGAAAATGGTCATTATCCCCTTTACTAAGCGAAGGAAGCTAAATCTAAAAGCCCCCACGCTAGAAGGAACGACCATTGACTTCAGTAATGAAGTCAAATACCTTGGAGTGACACTGGACCAAAGATTAACGTGGAACTCACACATCAGAAAACTCCAAAAGAAGGCAGTGGTAGCAACTCAAACATGCCGCAGGCTTCTTGGAAGAAACTGGGGTCTAAAGCCACAGCTGATCTGCTGGTCATACGTGACAATTATAAGACCCATGATCACCTATGCATCGCTTGTATGGTGGCCAAAAACAACGCAAGTTACTACTCAGTCACAACTAGAGAAGATACAACGTCTCGCCTGTCTGAGTATCACAGGAACCATGAGCACCTGCCCAACTGCAGCAATGGAAGCCATGTTAGGGATAAAGCAACACTTACAGGTGCAAAAGGAGGCGATGCTACATGCGCTGACGCTCGCAAGGATCAACCATTTTAAATCAGGGGACCTAACAGGCCACTTATAAATTCTAAACCTCGTCCATTTAGAGCGAACGGCGTATACCGTATCAGACGTTATGCAAATAACATACAATTTTGACCAACCCTTCAAAGTCAACATTCCGGACAGAGAAACATGCTCAACAGGAGCGCCTCCATTTAAAAGAGAATCGCTCCAATGGGATGAGTCAAAGATGGGGGAAGGAGGCACTGGCGCGGGCGTATATGGCCCTGGCTGCCGCATTTATGAAGGCCTTGGAACCAGAACTACCATCTTCCAAGCTGAGGTTTATGCCATAAACCTCTGCACTAGACTAAACCTCAGGAAAGGTTATAAAGGTGCAACAATCGATATTCTAACAGACAGCCAAGCAGCAATAAAGGCTCTGAAAGCCTATAGCTGTCAATCCAAGCTTGTCTGGGAATGCCTAGGCAACCTCAAGCAACTGGCCAGCAAAAACCACGTAACTATATGGTAGGTTCCAGGGCACGAGGGAATACCAGGAAATGAAAAAGCCGATGAACTCGCAAAAAGAGGTGATACAACGGCATATACTGGACCTGAACCTTGTTGTGGAATACAGAAAAGCCACATTAAGCACGAGGTCAGCCTATGGGAGGAACAAATGAAATCCTCGTACTGGGAAAACACACCGGGACAACGTCAGGCAAAACAGTTTATAACCATTTCGCAAAACAAAGCAAGGAACGCTTTGTCTCTCAGGAAGAAGGAGCTGCAAACCATCACTAGTCTTTTCACAGACCACACTCCACTAAAATACCATCTATTTAAGATTGGTAGGGCTGCGGACCAAACCGAAATAAGAGACTTAAATCTCAGAGACATCCTCAGCTTTTTCAATAGCCTTCAACTTCTCTAACAAAGGCAAGGGCTTGTAAGTTACAATAGAACCACTAAGGGTCGCAGTGACGAAAGGCATGCCAAGGCCAAAGCCCCAAACAAATAATAATAATAATAATACCCCAGCTGAAGTACAAGAAGAAGCGCTATTACTTTTAGATCTCCACAGATTGACCACTCATAGTCATTATACCGGATGTGTTCTAGGAGATATCGCATATTATCGTATGATTGATACCCGGGGCAGTTAAGGCCCACGGAAAACTCACTGGATATTCTAGGTAAGTAAAACTCTCATGGTATTCTAAGTTGGTTTATTTGGTGATTCTTGGAGGGGATCCGGTGAGCGACTGCCCAGTGGAGCAAGGGGCTCCATATTTAAGGCCAAGGAAAGAGGGAGGAGCCAGTGCAAATAAGGGGTGGAGCCTGTTGAAATGAAGGGTGGAGCCTGTGTAAATAATGCACTGCGAGCTCTCGCTGGACTTGCGGTAACAGCTCCCCCCTGCCTTGGAGGCGCTCACTCGGATCTAACCGAAACATAACAAAATACAATGGAATATAAATTACATAGAAACACAAAAGCTATTATAACTAAATACTACTAAGTAAACTAAATTTGTCTGTAATTGTTCAAACTTCACACTGCACACTTCATCCACTAACGCACTGGTTCACCTGGTGCTCGCCGGATGTCGTCTACGTGGATCTTCATTGCATCGCCGTCTGGCCTACGGACCCAGTAGGTGGTGGTGCCAGCTGGCTCGATGAATGCCCTCGGGCCCGTCCAGCGAGGGTCAGTCCACCCCCTAGCTGTTGGGTAGACGCGGAGCAGGACTTGGTCGCCTGCCCGGAAAGCGGGTGTAGCGGCTCCGTCTCCGACGTACCGGGCGCGGTACCGCTGTTGGTTGCGGTGTACCTCCTGGATCCGCTGCTGTCGAGCTTCTCCCTGATTCTCAGCGTCCGGTTCGTTGGCGGCAGCAGCTTGCCATTCCCCGGGTCGTGGGAGCTCGTAGCCGAGGAGGGCTTTGCTTGGTGTGAGACCGGTTGCAGCGTTTCGCCGGGTTCAAAGGTGGTATAATACCCGCGGAAAAATGCGGTCCCACTCATCAGGGTCCTTCCCTGCAGCTGGATCCGTAGCCCTTTCTTCAGCTCCTGGTTGCGGCGCTCTACTGGGTTGGCCCTTGGATGGAAGATGGGGGTAGTCCAGTGCAGAGATCCCCAGCGGCGCAGTTGAGGGAGTAAACGATGATATCATCCAGGTAGACGAGGGAAAATTGGTGTAGGTACCCTGGCAGCACTGCCTGGGTCATCACTTTCTGGAATGTCGCAGGCGCACTGCTCAACCCGAACGGCATCACACGGAACTGGTACGTTGCCCCATCCGGTGTGGCGAAAGCGGTCAATGGCTTCGAGTTTTCTTCCAGAGGTATTTGGCAATACCCCGACTTCAGATCCAAGGTCGAGAATACCTTGGCGTTCCCCAGGTCCCTCAGCGTCTCCTGGATGACTGGAAGATTAGACACCTCGTCCACGGTGAGCTGGTTCAGGCGCCTGTAGTCCACGCAGAAGCGCGGCCTCCCGTCCTTCTTCTTTACCATGACAATAGGCAAGCAGTAGCTGGATGTGCTGGGTTCTATGATGCCGTCGGCCAGCATGGATGCCACCTGCTCGGTGATGAGTCGTTTCTTCTCTGAGGAGCACCGATATGGTGCTACACGGAAGGGACGGTCCTCCTTCAGGCGGATAGTATGCCTGGTGGTCCCCGTTGTCGTGGCTGCTGATGGGTGGCAGAAGATGCTCGGGAAGGTGGCCAGTATTTCCTGGAACCTCGTCGCAGCTTCCCGTGAGAACCCATTCTCCACTGCGTTGAAAGGGGGAGCAGCAGCCGGCGGGCGTGTTCCGATGTCCAGTAGCTGGTCCGGCGGGTGTTGTGCCCGTAGTGGATGGTGCCGCGAGACATGTCCAGCACGGCCTTCTAATCCCTCAGCCAGGCTTGACCGAGGATGACGGGAAGTCGCAGGTCTCGCGCTACCAGGAAGGCAGAGGTGAAGCTGTCGTTACCGATCTCGTAGCGCAGGTTGGTCGTTCCCATCACTTCCATGGTGGCTCTGGTCCCTGCAAGGTTCGCCTGGTGCACCGCTGGAACAGCCGTGATGCTTTCCGCTAGATCGGCTCGCAGGAAATTGTGGTTGGCGCCGGTGTCCAACAGCACTGGGTACGGTACCCCGTAGATGGCAACGGTGATCCGGCAGGAAGCACCTGTTGACGGCCTGCGCAAGCGTTACTGTTCTTCTGGTCGGGCGTCGGCGGCGGCGTCGGTGGCTGCGGCGTGGCGTCCGACCCACGGTCCGTTTCCCGGACCGGTCGAGGGTTCCAGTGGTACCTCCATGAAGAAGGCGGCCTTCCGTGGGCCTTAACTGCCCCGGGTATCAATTGGCGCCCAACGTGGGGCCTGATGCAGACAACAGGCGACAGTGAGCCGCCGACCCGACGTCCTGAGACACGCCTGTGGAGCCGGCAACAGTCCGACATGGCTGAAACTGATTCGTCCAACACCGCCGCCGCCAACAGCAACAGCGACGCATGGAGCGAATTGACAAATACTTCCCGGAGTACACCGAGTGGCGCCCAACAACAACAATTAGAAGACGTAATTGCGACACGTCTCCACAACAGAACATTGACGCTTTCTCTGGCACCTGCGCCAACGCCGCCCCCTACTGCAACATTCGCGGGCACGGACCGCGAGGATCCGAAGGAGTTCTTACGGCTGCTAGATTTATACGCCTCCCAACATCAAGTCCCCTCTGAGGAGAGGACAGATGTCGCCACCGCACGGCTGCGCGGAGCCGCCGCCGCTTGGTGGGAGCCACTAAAGGGCCTTCCCATCCCCTTTGAATAATTCCAGGAGCGGCTTCTGCACAAGTTCAACAGCCCGGCGGTGCTGTCACGACTGAGGAACCTGCTGTTCGACAGACCCCAAGGGAACGAAGCCATATACGTTTTCCTCGCGGAGAAGCGGCAGCTGGCCAATCGCCTTCAGGTTCCGTGGGACACTCTGATCCAACCGCTGACGGAGCTTGTGAACCCGTCCATCCGACCCTGGCTGCGGTACCCCGTACCTACCACCATGGTAGAATTGGAGAGGCAAGCAGAAGAAATCGAAGCAGACGATCGAGCGGCTAAGCCAAAACCCACCGCCAGCGCGCCACCCCGGACAACGAACAGGGAACCGATGCCACCACGGTGCCACTACTGCCCAGGGGTCCACTACCATCGGGACTGCCCAGTTCTAGCGGAAGCCGAAGCCAGCACCAGCACCAGCAACAGCCAGATCCCGCCGCCAGGCCGCCTTCTTCATGGAGGCACCTTCAACGCCCGCCGCCGCGCCACCCCTGCAGCATCGGTACGCCGCTCTACCGCTGGAACCCTCGACCGGTCCGGGAAACGGACCGTGGGTCGGACGCCACGCCGCCGCAGCCACCGACGCCCGACCAGAAGGACAGTAACGCTTGCGCAGGCCGGCAACGGATGATAGCCAAATTCTGTTTTTAAATTCGATTTTAGGGTGCCGAAATACAAGAGAAACGCCTAAATATTTCCATGTCACAATATGTGTATTTAACAGTGTAATCTATAACAAGATTTAAGTGTTCACACACTTGTTTAAATAGATGTTCTGCCTTTCCATATTTTTGAACTCGAACAAATACCTGTGTTGAATTATTTGAAATCTAAAATTTAGTATATTCATAAAATTTGCAAATCTTCTGGTTTAAAAGTACAGGACGTTGATGAAGATTATAAGTATATGGGATTGAAAAATTCTTTGTCGCAGTTTCTTGTAGCTTTTACACTGAGTAAATAAATAGTAAAACAGTATTAAAATGTATACGCCATTTTACAAAAAATTGTGGTCGTCCTGTAGTTAAATATAGCAGGGTGTCCTTTAAATACCTTGAAAGCTTCAGGTAGCACTCTTCTGTAAGAAATACAGTCCTCAAAAACACTAACACGAACTTCCTATAGTGCTTAATTTCCTCACACGAGACACTTAAAGAATATTATACTTGGCAACGTTGACGATGTCTTTGCATTTATGGAGAATTTAATTAGTAGGCCGACGTCCCGATAAGTAAATCAAAGATTTTGACAAATGTCGAAAGACAAATTTTCTACTTTTCATCACAATACCATGGCCTTGCACTGTTGTCAAATGTAGTATTTACGAAATTTATCATTTTTAACAGTACTTCCAGAAGAGCAACTAGAGCGTCAACTCAATATTAATCTTTACATAATCAAGTGGCAGTCAGTCACTTATCGGCAGATACGTGCAACATTAAAGTTCTCGTTATTGTTTCCATGAAATTCTGTTTTAAAGATATGAACTTTAACACTCTCGTACAAGAAAACTAAGCTCCAAATACCTACTTTTTTTTGAAGATTTGTATTAAGCATTCATAAAGGAAAAATTCTACCTGAAGCTTTTAAGGCATTTAAAGGACACCCTGTATATATTAGAAAAAATCTTATATTTTATATCTGAAATTGAATTTGTCAAAGGGTAATATATAACTGTTATGAAGAAGATAAAAAATCCGATAAGGTTTCTGGATTAGATAACTTTTTGTACAACTTTTCATTGTTCAATAAAATGCCCCTTTTTATTAAATAAATATATTTATAACATCTTGCCCCATATATAAGTATTTCTTTTTCTGACATACATATTCATTTTTGGTTAAATTTTATATCATTTTAAATTGCTTCAGTTTAGACATTAAGACATCACATCACAAATGAAAGCGACGTTTGGTTTCACTGAGGAAAATAACATATCAGGTACAAAGTAAAATAGCAGAGAAAAAGAAAAGCATTAACATTCAGAAGTTTATCCAGAAAGCGGAGCAGAACTGAGACGCAGGACACATGGCTGACAATCAACATCAAAATATCATTTCCAACACAACTGCAATAGAAAAACTACTGCAACGCCTAAAATTGTTTTGACGATCAGCAGTGCTTTAGAATTCACTATAATTTGTCTTCATATAATTAGATAAATTAGACGTTACAGTCAAGAACTATTTGCAATAGCTCAGACTAGAGAGCAGTTATGATGAATTGGTCGCCAACATCACGTCACTGTGATAGCACCTGAAGAAGAAGACGTTACAGTAGTGTTCTATTTGCCAAGCTTAACCTAACCACATAATAATATACAACCCTACAAATTTAAACAAAATATCTGGTGGCAATAGTAAGTTTTTGACAAATGTGGCACCTTTGCAATTCTTGTCCATCCTAATTGAATGCTGACGTCCATTAAGGGGTTTTTTAAATTTGTATCCTATTTTGCTTATACATTATACCGGTAAGAGTAGCGGGACCTTTCCGTATTTACGCTTAGTTTTTGTTCCTATCATGTGACTTCGATTTCGAATTCAAGGTTGTTGATGCCACACTGATTTCATTCGAAATTGCCAAAGAACGCTTGTCGCCGCGAAATGGAATCGGGAAAGTACAATGGAATGGTGCCTCAAGAACTCATTACAACCACCATATTTAACATTAGATAATTTACTTTCAAATCAATAGTTAAACCAAAAAACAGTTAACATAAGTTAAACATTTGGCTGGTTATATTTTGGTTTATTGGGGAATTCTAGTTTCTGAAATTATTTCGCCGACTGATAGCATGACATTCCAAAACGTAACCAGTAACTTAATTAGCAAAGTATTTCGAGCGTATGTTATTATGAACACATAAAATACTATAAAAATATTTTACTATTTGAATGCTTAAAATATTTAATAGAATAAGGAAGTACTGAAGAAGTCAATTTGTTATGAAAATAAAGAAAATTGGAAGTGCTTCTCTTACCTGCCAACGGTTACTTATTAATCATCCTACTTATTACCGTCCCACGACTGTTTTTACAGTACCGCATGTAATAATTGTAATTTCACAGAGTTAGTTTATATTTTGATATTGTTAATATAGTTAGTGTATAATAGACTCACATTGCGTGGCACATACATGGGAAAAAATCATCTTCAAGTGTTTTTTGCAATTTCAAGAAAATATAAACAACGTAACTCATTTTGCGACATCACACCTTATTAACACAGACGGTAGTATAAAAAGCTTGCGGCCGGTTTTATAAGATGTTATATACAGCCGTTGCAAGTCAAATAGACACTTTCATAGGAATAGTTTCTTCGACGTTAAATATTACCTAATAAAACATTTTAAAACGAACTTTTAAAAATATTGATATATTAACTTAATTAAATTTGTGATAAACTTCACCTTTTTAGTAAACAATTACTTGATCCATTATGTGACACAGACCTTAACATTTTATATTATAATTTATTTTGTTATAGAGAAAGGTGATCATCGAGAGAATAAACTTATGTAAATGTGGTAAATTGCCACAGGGGGATTTGAACTGTCTACTTGAAAATTAAAAGCAGACACACGGTATTTTCAAATTCTTCCGCGTTTATTCTTTCGATTATCACCAACTCGAAGTTTTTTATTTCACATTGGAATAGAACTCCAAACACCACAAATTTGAATGTGCCAATTTAAAATTCTTAAGCTTAAGTAAGATAATATTTGCATTTTCACGTTTCGCCCAAGTTTGGACCCTCATCTGACTTGTACAATGTATTTTCACGGCAAAAATTTGTGCCGTCACTTCAAGTTACCGAAAAAACTAAAGGAGGGGCAAACAGTGCAAATGCAATAATCATTCCCATTGAGGTGCTTTCGGAGTTCATCCTAGCGAATACATTTATGCCTTGAAGCATAATATATAACAAATTTAAGCAGCTGTTGTGTATATGGTAACACTGTACAATGCTTTCACTGAATCATAATTGCAAAAATACACAGCAGTATATATTTATTCAACTAACAATGGCCACTGTTGCGCGCCGCAACAAGGTTTAGGACATTCGATTGATTGGTTGGTGTCTCTTGGATAGCACATACTTAAGGTATGAGGGAAGATGTTACACGGGTTCATGGTCAGGTCGATCAGGGCAGACGATAATCTAATATAAACCGGCTATTTTATACGGATGATATTATTTGACCTTTCAGGAGGGAAGTTTAAAGGTTGACCTCGAAAGATATTTCCGTAAAAGTTTAAAATAAGGCTGACCTTGAAACATATTTCAAGGTTAAACTTTTATTAGCTCAACCCAACTGCCTTGTTTTGCTTATTTCTTTGTAATAATTATGTTTCGTAGTTTTAAAATAGATTTTTATTAATATAACCGAAGTACTTTGTGCTTATTTTGTCATAATACATCATTATCAGCAGATTCAGAGTAGGAAGAACAACAATATCCTATTGTCGTACTCACAAGTTAAACTTAAGGTCAATTGACGCTATCTAGATGGTAGTGGATCAGTAAAACCGTAACTTTAATTTTATTGACATGCCCTAACAATCTTCCTGACAGTAACAAATGCAACTGAGGTCTGTATGACAAGACGTTAAATTTAGCACAAAATTTACACGGAAGTTTACGTGAAAATATTTAGTACCGCTGCATTCATAAAATTCATAAGTAAATTTTGTGCTAAATTTACAAGTAAACTATTTCGAACGTGTTCTAAAATTGGAAGTAAAAATACGTGAAAAACAGTGCACAAGTAGCTCAATCAAATGAAAAATACAGCGCATTACGGTTGCATAGCATACGCGCGAAGGCGGAGTTGACGGAAAGCGCCAAATTAAAAAATTTCGACGAGTCGAGTGAAAAGTAATGCATGCTAGGAATGTCCCTCATTTAATGTTCTGTGTCTGTCATGTAGGGATGCCGTCAATTTTATGTAATTTCAAACACGTGTTAATAACAATTTCAGAATAATCTCAAACTGAATTGAAAAATAAACACAACCAGCTGGTTGACAAAATACCAGTGATACAAAGCTAAACCATGTAATGGGAAAAATATCACTAAATGTTTATTAATACGCAAGCGGACGTGCTAAATTTAACATTAAAATTGACACAGGTTGCAGGCAGGAAACTATAAAACCTGAAAAAGTTTCATGCAAATTTAGCAGTAAATTTATTTACAAATTTACACGTAAATTTTGCATTAAATTTAACGCCGTGTCATACAGGCCTAAGAGCAGCTAATATGGATATCTAGGACAAATTAGTAACAACATTCAGAATAGACTATGAAATTCGGAGTCACTGGATATGTAGAACTGCAACCCAATATACACACGCGTACGATGAGTGCTGTTTTACTTAGTCAGCGGCTGCAAGTTTCGCGGTCTTCTCCGTGCAGATATCAAATATAGTCATGCAGTAACAAATTTTAATATGAATTAACTACACATCTCACGATGTGAATTTTCATTTAAAATTACATAAGTAATATTTAAATTATTTTAATTTTTCCAAATCTCACAAAAAGAGGATTAAGAAGGTCTTAACTAGCAGTTTTCTGTAAGATTGTCATCAATTAAGATTAAGTCAAGTATAATCAATCTTAAGAGATAGTTATATAGATAACAGTCCCTCTTCGCAAAATTTGGAAAAGCTCATTTATTCCTAAAATTTAATTATTATGATTTCATTATCTCATCCGCACATCATCCATCCGTAGCACCATGTCACACCACAACACTATTAAAGAAGACTGCATGAAAATATTGCTTAGCGATCGTAACCAAGTTAATGGTTTACGAAGTATACCCGTAACAACTTGCACTCTATATGTGGTTCCCATAAAGTTGAAGAAGAAATTTATTTTGGCCTGATATTTAAAAGCAGCAAATGTTTATCGTTATTGAGAAACATTGCATTCATAAAATTATCTAAAACGTTTCATAATAATTAGAAACTTAACATTCTTACAATCTACGAAGCCACAGATTTAGAAAACAGCATTTAAAATTCCTTCGTCAAAACAAACTCTCTGAAATTCATACAATTTTCTGATTGTCTTAAACAGAATAAGGCAGAAGTGGGATTAGGACGTTACAAAAGTCGTTGGATTATCCGCAGGACGGACATTCAACCAATTTCTTGCAAACTTAACATCCACTTTCAAACAAAGATTACAAGTTGCTACTAGTTGCAAGGACAGGACATGGTAGGACCTCATGAAAGGTTTGGTGAACGCCTAATGTTGCATAGGTGTAATTTTTTTGAGCACAATGGTGAAGGTGAATGTGTGTGCAGGGGAGGAATGCGTGGTTGACGGTGTGGATGAAGGCGGCGCGCCAGTGGCCATTTGTTAGTTGGAGGAATGCTTCCCATCTGAGGAGGCCAGCTCGCTGGATCCGCTGCTGCTCAGCGTTGTGTTGGAGCCGTACGGATCTAGGGAGCTCTGCACCGACATGGAACGACCATGGGCCTGTCGTCTCACTCTATTAGGGGACAGCTTTCCGGGGTCGACACTTGCTGGGTCTGCCTACAACAAGGGTTTCTTATTCATCAATGTAGACTTGGTACCATCAGACAAGTAACCGACATGAATATTGCGTTCAAGGTGAATGCCTGGAAGTATTACTCAAGTATGCCTAACCATGTTCTGAAGTAAATTGGGTCACGAACAGGATTTCGTTGAAAGGAGTTTCTGGATTGTCTACGTAATATCACCCATAAATTATGCTATTCAAAACAAACTATTGCTAATGTGTAAACATTGGTGTGTGCTTAGGTCGACAGTATCGAACATGTTCATTATTATGCTTCTATGGTAATTCATGGACAAGATTATTTGTTTTGAATTCTCAAAACTTGTTTTTTTTAACACTGAATTTGTAGTCAATTATTTCATTTAAAAAGAGTACAGATGGAAATACTACATCAAATTCTGATATTACTTCAATGTAGTAAACCTGGAATGTCAATTCAGTAAAATATATACTTTCTGCACCTTCTGTTAGAGTTGCAATCTATCTTAATTTTCCAAAGGGGCCTCACAGCTAGTATTAACTGTTATGGATGCCAATATTCTGGGCGTCTACACGCTAGCAGGAGGTATTGTATTATCCTGTCAACTTCGTGTGAGCAACTTATGGTAGAGCTATTCGTGTGTGAAGATTGGGAGACGGTATATATCCAGAGTTTTACATGAAACATTTTATAGTGGCATCTCTAGAATGTCAACACCTACCGTAATGTTGTGTTATGTGATTTTTAAATTTGCCGCACACTTTGGTAGTTCCGTAATTTCTTTGCCGCTTCGTAGGAATTAGTATCGCTGTTTAATTAAATTCTTATTTTGGGTTACTCTTTTCGGTATTTTGTTTTGTCTTTCGAAGCTCTGGATGTGATCAATAGTTTCTTTGTGTAAAATCGCAAGCTTTGGTTTTCTCGCGCGAGACTTCGAACGCTTCCTGGAATTCCGAGCGTCAAAAACAAATTCTTTTTCTAGAACATTCCCGAAGATTTCGTAAGGTTGTGCAATATCATTTGGGGAGAAGCGCATGCCCCATTGCTTCTTGGATTAGTCCCGTTCAGAACTCGCTGGGCTCCAGTTGTCCGAAATCTCCATCAATCGGCAACTGTATTTGCGTAATATGTTGCAGTGCCGGCTTTACAGTTTTTTGAGTGAAAGTCAGACTTTCGTAAGCGACGGTTGAGCCCTGGAGAGCGTTCCCTTTTTTCCTCGCGGCGTATTGCTATTTTTACGATTTGCCGTATCGTGTTTTGCTGTAGTGCAAAAGATCCTCGACTTATTAATGTCGGATTTATAGAAAAGTGATAGCAAAATGGTCGCCATGGTTTTGGACAATTAAAGTTTTAATTGTTCCTACGAACTTAGTTCGGATTTTTGTGAGGCAAAAGGGAAATAAATAAATAAATAAATCGTACAAGTGCTGTGCCTGGTTTTTGGTTCGTTCCGTCGTTCTCGAGAATTTTGCTGACATCGTTGACAGCAGTTTGCTCCCTCAAATAGAGCAGCTCAGGGGGTTGATCTCCTCGATTATTCGGATATAGCCCTGTCTGGCATCGCCGAAGTCAACATCTCCCAGGATCAACCACCCCTTCCTCCCGTTTCTACATGGATTCGACACCTTGATCTTGTGCGAAGCCTTCTCATCCACGAAAGGTAAAAACTACCAAGTTTTGTGCTTGTGGAAAGTAACTTTCGGCTTGGCACGCGTATCTTGCAAAATTCAAACGTATTCACTTTGTTGTTACATCGATAAAAAAATATTAACAGTGACCTGAAGCCACTGTTTGTTTTGCATTAATTATATACAGACGCTAATTTTAGGCTATTATTTCCTGTAAACTTTACGCCTTTGACCACACAGTCATTTTAACATAAATATTGTGTGTCAACGACGGCAAGTTTTATTCTCTGAGTGCTCAAGAATTAAGATTCTGTAATTCGGATTTTTGGTGTTAAACTTGTCATATTTTAACCAATATTCATATCATTATATGTGTTTTAAAGTTTACTGTGTCTTACTGTGTCTTTTGTAGTTGCTGTGTAAGGATTTTGCAAGCTTTAATTATACAGGCGAAGGCACAAGTAAAGGTAGGTTCCATTCACGTGAGCTGCTGGTTTCTCGACCTTCCGCGAGGACCTACAAAACCAGCTGGATTTTGGAAGGTGGCGCCCACTTATTTCGACGCATCCTGTATACAACTTTAAGCATTTTCTGTATAAGCGATTTTTAGCGAACTCCCCCTACTCCTCTGAGCAAGCCGCTGGCCTTTACCATCTTTTTTTTGTTTGCGGGTCCAAGAAAAGCGCGTTTGACTGTACCGAAAATTTCTTAGCACGCCAACGTGCGATTTTCTCTGTCCCATAATTCTCGTAGTGAGAATTGGCCCGTAACAGTTGATAACGTTCTGAACTTTTTTATGATTCTGTTGGTTTTATTTTATAACGACTTTATGATTTACGAATAGTGTAAATCATATTACAGAGTTTTGATTATTCATATGAGCAACACATGGTAGTGCTATTAGCATTCCGATACAATAAAATAGACTATAGAGTATAGATTTCTCAAAGCAACTTAGAAATTCTTTTTCTAAAAAGAATTTTGTAGTTTAAGGATAACCATAAGCTTCTTGGTGCTGTTGGTATGATTCCTACAATATCCAGATGATTAGGATATCAATATCATTACTTTATCTTTATGTGGTAAATGGAATAACGGCCTGCACTTTTTCTTTCTATTTTAAAGTGTCTTATCTTTACCGAATCAATGGTGGACTTGCTATTCAACAAATCTACAGTTAAGGGCTTCCAAAGCTTCTATATGATAGTTGTTATATTCTAAAAGAAATTTCAGATGTTCAAGGGGGGTCTTTAAATAACCGTAATAGTGATTTTTTTTATATTTTACTGTCACCTTTCGTTGTATGGTAATTTGGTTATATTTTTTAGCATATTTATTTAATATGTTTGATTATGTGTTTCAAAACAATGTAAAGATTTCGACTGGTCCATTAACAAGTTAGTAAGTATTATCAGCAATGGAGTTACATAAAAAAATGTGGTTGGTTGGCTTGCTATAAGAAATTAATCATTAAAACAATGTTTTAATATGAATTTTTAAAACATTTAATGTATGATTATTATGCACTTTTTATAAATATACGTTTGGTATTGAAAAATGCCTACACAGGATTTAACAATATTCTTTTTCTTCTTCAGACTTTCAGATCCATTCGTGGATATAGTCCTCCCCTTTAACTTTCCATGTTTCTCTTTCTCTTGCTGTGTGCTTCCATCTTTTTCCCGCTACTTGTGCCACCTCGCAGGTGGGCGGCCTAAGCTGCGCTTGTGCATTCTTGGTCGCCAGTCGAGTAGTTTTCCGGGACATCTATCTATTCCCTCTCTTACCACAAGTCCTGCCCAACTCCATTTCAGTTTTGCTGCTCTCTCAGCTACATCTTCTAGTCCTGTTCTTTTTCTGATTTTTGTGTTTCTTATCTTGTCTTTCATTACAATGCCTGGCATTCTCCTTTCCATGTTTCTCTGTGCTGTTTGTAGTCTTCGAATATTTCTTTTTATAAAAACCATCGTCTATGCCATACGTTAATACTGGAAGTGCACAGTAGTTATAAACTTTAGCTTTGGATTTGAAGTTGTATTTCGACGATTTGAGTATGGAAGCAAGTTTTCCAAATAGCGGCCAAGTTAATTTAATATGTCTTTCAATCTCGATCTCTTGATTTTCTTTTCCCATTTTTAAAGTATGCGCGAGATATATGTAGGATTCTACATTTTCCAACTTTTCTCTATCTAATTCAATTTTTCTATCAGTAGGAGTGTTAGGCCTGATCTTAGTTTTTTTGTATGTTCTTTTTAAAGCCTATCTTTTTTGATTCTATATTGACCTTCTTTATGGTCATTTCCAGTTCCTCCATGCTTTTGGCTATTAATACTATGTCGTCTGAGTATCTTACATTTGTTATATTTTCTCCATCCACATCCTTCATCAGTCCAATTAATTTTCTTAATAAGATTTTCCAGTGCTGAAGTAAACAGCTTCGGGGAAAGGGTA
Organism: Limonius californicus; assembly: GCA_014611495.1. Lineage (NCBI taxonomy): Eukaryota > Metazoa > Arthropoda > Insecta > Coleoptera > Elateridae > Limonius > Limonius californicus. The sequence goes on from JABXWE010013971.1 coordinate 25,472, forward strand.
TCCCCTTGCCGTACCTTGCCTTTCTAATTTAATTCTGTTTATTGCGCCATCCATTTTAATATGTAAAGTAGCCTTTTTATATATACTTTTGATTAATTGTGAGTAGGTAACGGTTATCAATGCGGCAGTCGTCTAAAGCTTGAAAGATAAATTTTAATTCAATAGTATCAAAAGCCTTTTCATAATCCACAGAGGCTACTACTAGTGAGATATTATATTCAGTACATTTTCCAATTAACAGATACTCTGCAAGTGCTCGTTGGTGCCTTATCCTTTGCGAAAACCAGCTTGCTCCATAGGTTGGTAATTGTCTAGTTTACGAGTCAGTCGGTTTGCGATTATTCTGATAAGCAATTTATACATGTGCGACAGGAGGCTAATCGGTCTATAATTCTTCAGTTCTTCCTTATTTCCTATGTTATATAGTAATATCGCTTCTGCATTAGAAGCACATATTAAATAATTGTTGGATCTTGCTCATAAGTTGTTCTCCCCCATTCTTGATATATTCTGTCATTATTTTATCTTCGCCCGGAGCTTTTCGTTTTTCAAGCTTTCTACGTCTAGGATTTCTTCGGAGCCAGCATTTAAAATTTTCCTTTGCTATCTGTTCTTTTCTCGATTTGGTGGTAACTGTGTTGCATATAATATTCAGTAGAAATTACATTTAATATTTCCTTCTTTTTTGTAATTATTTTACCACCCTGTCCTTTCATCAGTATTATTTTCTTGTTTCCTACTGCAAAATAAACTCTCATACTTCCGTTTTCATCAATTATTTCTTTTATTTGTTCATCTTCATATTTTTGTATGTCATTTTTTGCAGCTTAATTTTCTTATCCAGTTGGACATATTCGGGTGTGTCCCATTTCTCCTGCGATCTCATTTTTCTTCTTTCGTTCATTAACTCTTTTGCGTTTTGGCTTAATTTACCTTTCTTATTTAGTTTTCTTAGTTACATTATAATTCCGCCATAGCCGGTCCCAAGCCCGTGTTGAGAAAGTAGGAGGGGCATCTCTAAGCCAAGTTAGCACCCTACTTAGGGATATAAAACTTTTTGAGGCTCATAGAACTGGTAGAAATGCCTCGGTCGACGGACGGACCCCAAAGACGACGACAAACGCACTAACTAGGAAATAGCGAAAATGCAAGATCAATATGCGCCGGTTAGTCTGTTGTAATACTATACCGTGGAATAGGAAAGATTATGAACTAATACAAAAAATGAATAGACACAACATAGACATCTGTGCACTATCCGAGACCAAGAAAATGGGCAAGAGCACTCAGAAACATCAAAACTACACCCTAATATATAGCGGCAAGAAGAAGCAAGAGAGAGCGCACTCTAGACTAGGGATCCTAATACATGAAAAATATGAACAGCAAATGCACGGTATCAAATATGTAAACGACAGAATCATAATCGTTATGCTAAGGTTCGAAGAAGAGAAGGTGCATATCATATCTGTGTATGCACCGAACACAAACAAACCAAAAGAGGAAGTAACCTGCTTTTGCAGCAATTTACAAACAGCATTAGATGGAATAGCAAGAACGGACAAAGTAGTGATAATGGGCCATTTAAATACCAGAATAGGTAATAACGTAGAATAAAACACTGCTACAGTGAGGACGTGACCAACGAATGGGGTCAAATGTTGATTTAATTCTGTGCTCTGAATGAATTGCGAATAAATAATACTTACTTCCTTCACAGATGGCAATAGAAATACACTTAGTCCAACACTAGAGATCAGAAATGTATAATTGATTATATTATCACTAATAGGGCCGTACACCCTACACAAATCACAGATGTTTGAACTTTAACATCTGCTAATATGGGAAGAGACCACTGTTTGGTGCTATGTAAAATGCGTTTCGTCGGTAAAACTAAAAAGCATGAAGAAACCACCACAGCTCACTAAAAATATCAACATTGAACTTATAATGGACGATAGCATACGTGCGCAGTAACAAAACAGACTGCGGCAAAAAATATCACTAAACTCGATAAAAGATGAAGATAACATTGAAGAAGCCTGAAAAAAATTAAGCATGAACATCACTAAGTCAGCAGAAGAAGCTCTTGGAATCCGATATGTGAATATAAACTCAAGGCCTAACCTCAAACCTTGGTTCACCGAAGAGATCAAAACACTTGCAGAACTTAAAAGAAAAGCATATATAACATATATAAGTAATAAATCGGATAACACCTACGGTCATTACGTTGAAGTGAGAAACCAAGTAAATCGGAGAATGAGAGAAATTAACAAGGAATATTGGCTTAAATTAACGAAAGACATGGAAAACGCTCTATATGGCACGCAAAAAAGTGGGGGGAATGTTAGGAGGAATGAAAAAGCCAATCAATGAATATGTAGAAATCGATAATATTAGGCCAAGCACAATGGGTAGTATATTTAAAAGAATTATATAGTAACAATGAAACAGATGATACTGGTGAAGAATAGAACAGGGTTATAAAGAAACTACGATCACAGAAGAAGAAATAAACAATGACATTGCGAAACTAAATAATAGGAAGACACCGGGTGTAGATGAAATATCCAACGAGTTAATAGAATATGGCGGAGATTCTGCAGTAAAAGAAATCACAAAAGTGTTCCAAAGATCATAGAAACCACCGATATCCCGGAAGAATGGAGATTAAGTATCACCATCCGAATTTATAAGAAAGGCGAAAGAAAAGACCCTGCCAACTACAGTGGAATAACTTTGTTAAGTTCAATGTTAAAACTGTTCACGGGTATATCGTAAATAAGAATAAATAATGTAATATTCTTTAGTGAAGAGCAACAAGGCTTCCGAAATAACCGGTCCGGCAGATTGTCGAAAAGGCTTTAAAATTTTGTAAACCAGCATACGTATGCTTTATAGATCTAACCAAAACGTTTGACAAAGTTAGACTAAAATATGTTAGTAATATATTAAGAGAGAGGGAAGCACCACGGGAAATCATACGGATAATACAAATCATTAATACCCACAATTAAACTAAAATACGTGTAAAAAAGAATTTAATAGAAAGCATATCCGTAATACCAGACATACGACAAGGCGACAGCCTCAGCCCAACGCTACTGAATATCATAATGGACAAAATTACTGAAGAAGTCAAGAAAACAGGTAATTGATATCGAATGGGTAGAGATCAAATAAAGGTACTGTGCTACGCCGATGGCGTTGTAATTTTCTCTGAAACTGAAAACGACCTTCAACGACTACTACGCAAGTTTAATCTAACAGCAGAAAAATATAATATGAGCATAGCCGTCCAAACAACGAAAAGGATGTCGATATCCAGAGAACCCCTGTAACGATTTCCGCGCCTAATTGAAGGCAACCCTTTCTACATATTTAGTTGTTGCATATTTGTAGGAATGTATTACATTTCGAAGTTTACACTTCCGTCAAACGGCACAGCACGTATTGGAGTTCGGAAAGTTGAGGGGGAAAAGAAATTTTAACGACGGTTTCCGTAAATAGAACACTTTAGTATTGGCGTTCTTGCCGGATGTATATGTGTATAGTGATCTAATTCTTAGTAAATCGTTTATCGATTTGGAAATCATTTTCCGATTTGGGGTTCACTACACAGGAGTTCCTTTCCTATGGTTGAGGAAAAGCAGAATACTCCAGGAATTCAATTTCCAATTTAGAATTTATCCCGGTCAAGAAGACTTTTTTTTGTTGTGGTATGCCAGTTCCCATCAACTGGTGAGTTATTTATTGACAGAAAAATTTTGTCCTGTCTTAATTTCCTGAACTGTAATTCTAATATCCGCTGAATTAATTTAGGCAAGTTCGCGCGGCTGGAAATCCCGTAATTAAAGTTCGACACAGTGGAAAAATTCTACGTTCCGCAAGTAGGTCCGATTGATACGCAGACATGGGCGAGTTACCTTGGGAAGGTTTTTCCAAAACCGAGCAGATGCGCTTGGGGCCATTGATAAGGAGCCTGGAACACGGTCACATTGATAGCCGTTATTTATTTTAAAAGGGAAGTGCATTTAAATTTGTTTAAACTTTAAATTTTATCACCTTGCCTTTGTATTTACAATTTCATTACCTATAAATTAATTGTTTGGAACCTACCCCTTGTTCGATTGGGTTTCCGGGATGCTAACGTGTGTCAAACATTGTTAATTTCCTACCTAAGCAGAGGCGTAGTGGCGAGGTTGATTTTGCACCTCAACCAATATTAGCGTAAAGATAAAAACAGGTAAGATGGCGTGACACCCTTAAGATGCAAACTTGTTGTAGACAGCTAACGGGTAGAACAAGTTATGAAGTTCAAATATCTGGGTGTTGAAATCACGAGCCACGCGACTTACACACAGAAGTTCGATCACAGACAAATAAAGCCGCCTCAATATCCGGGTGTCTAAATACTGTACGGAAAAATAGAGACATGCTTATTGATAACAAAGTAAAAATGTATAAGACCTGTGTAAGACCCATAATGACTTATGCCGCCGGAGACGAGAGCTGACACATTTAAAACGAAAAGCTCAGTAAGAACAACTGAAATGAAGGTACTAAGAACAACAGCAGGACACACATTGCTAAAAAGAATTTGAAGCAGCGATATAAGGAAGGAATGTAAAACAGAAGACGTAGTGAGATGGACCCGACAAAGACGAAAATTTTGGAATGAACACGTGACACGAATGAAAGATAACCGAATAGTTAAAATAGCAAGAAACGGAAAACCAAACACAAGCAGACCACGTAAACGATGGCGCGATAGCTGGAACTCCATCTTACAAGAAAATGCTAGTCCTCAACAGTTTTAAACCTACACTAAGAAGAAGAAGAGTAGTTACTGTATTTGGATGTATTTTGGCTATGAAGTTATGAATCGTTGCCGTCGTAATTTGCGTATTAAGTTCTTCCATGTTAGTACCTACGTTTTGCGGTATTTTGTCAAGTTCTTTCTGTATTTCTGTTTGGTATTGAATATTATTTGATTTTATTATGTTCGTATCTAGTATTTGATCTTTGCTACTATTAATTAGCTTCAATCTCTCTATTCCTATGTTTATATTTACTATAGCTCTAATTAGTCTATGGTCGCTTGCAGTAGAAACGGTGTTTAAAACGGATATTTCGTGTATTAGTAATTATGCAACCGATTTCATTTTTGTATTTCCAATCCAGACTTCTCAATGTCAATTTATTTTGTTGCTTTTTCTTAAAGAATGTATTCATAGCAAAAAGGTTGTGTCGTAGCATGAAGTCTATTAGTGATTCACCTCTCTTAGTTTTTTTTCCTAATCCATATTGTCCTATACATCTTGCTTCTGGTTCTGCTTTTGTTTCAGTCTCCAGCCAAGATGGTGTAGTGTGTTTTAGTTTGCTGTAGAGCTACGATTAGGTTTTCGTAGAATTTTTCAAGTTCATCTTCAGTTGCTGAAGCTGTTGGTGCATAGACTTGTATTATTTTTAGTTTATAGTTCTTATTTATGTGTAAAATTAGATATGTTATACGTGTCGATATTTTATCAATACTTGGCACTTTGTTTTTGATGTTTCTGTTTATGAGAAATCCTGTACCATCTAATGATGTTTCCTCATTACAGTTGTAGTATAGTATGTGCCCACTTTTAAGCTCAAGGCAATCTTCTCCTCTTCTACAAACTTCAGATATACCCACTACTCGTACATGCCATTTTATCTTCCTGAGTTCCTCTTCCAGTTCCATAAGTCGATCTTCTGTTGCCAAGGATCTTACATTATATGACGCTATGTACAGCTTCATATTATTACATCGATTTTTCGTATTTTTTTTTGTTAATCGATCTATTACCCCCCCCCCCC
>JABXWE010013975.1:0-10335 GCA_014611495.1 Limonius californicus
TAACGATTCGATTTTGTCAGATTTGCAGAGGTTTCTGGCAGAAAATAATTGAATCAGTACCTTCATGGCCATCGACTAGAATGCACGTATTTTAATCTGTGCCAAAAATCAATTGTTATGTAAAATTCAATGCTGTAATTTAAATTCAAAAGTGAGGTTAAGTCTCTTTGTTTACCAAATGTCAAAAAGTGATTTATATAACTCCAACAGTAATTGTGGGTTAATAATAAATGTGTGTATAATAATAATAAATAAGTTACCTTATTCAATTTAATCCAAGTGTGTTTTCTTTGGGAAATTCTACTAAAAAGAAATAAGCATAAAAAAAATAAGATTTCTTTATTCATCCATTAAAGAATAATAAAACTGAAGTTTCAAAAAGAACTTACCTTAATCAAACTGGAACATTTAAGTGTAATTAATACTGTGCTTCTGAGAATTATTCCACTAAACTTTAAATTTCTGAACTGGAAGCAGACATTGCTAATTTCAACCGACTCCGGTACATACAATGGAGCTCTTCAACGTAAGAATGTGCAGATGCAGCGGTTATCCGAGAAATTGGTGACTACCGTAGAGCAAAAGGGACTGGATTTGCAAGCTAAGTTCAAAAATTATTTATGTACTGTTATATTATGTGTTACCATTGCCGCATATAATTAGCTATCTAAATGGTGGAGCCACTAGAATATGCCCTGAGATAATGAGTCATATATATGCTATGATAATTAATTTATGTTATTCATTTGAGATTAAACTCAAATTGGCGCCCAACTCAAAATTAATTTGGTAATAACTTATTTATTTATCTAAAAACATAATACATAGCATTTATTTATGGTCGCTGCCAACGTGGGGCGATTATATATTATTTTAGGTAATTTATTTAATATTAAAATAAATTCATAGCAATATATATATATATATATATATTGCAATGAATTTTACTTTATAAATAATTATTAATTAATAATATAATCGCCCCACGTTGGCTGCGACCTAAAAGATGCAATGTATTTTTCTTTGATAATAATTAATAAATTATAATATTTAAATTTAATTTGAAATATTTATAGTTGGGCGCCAAATTTGAGTTTTTACTCAAATTAAATAAACATAAGTTAAATATCCTAGCATCTATATAGACTCCTGTAATCTCAAGGTAACGATTCGTGGCTTCACCGGTTAGATAGTTAAATACGAAGCAAATAAAATACATAATCTTTTAAACATAGAAATATACTATAACTTATCTTATATATCCAGTCCCTTTGACGATAACGTAGACACCATTTCTTCTAGAATGTGCAACAGCTGCGTTTTCTTATCTTGCTTGTTGATCAGTTTGTCTAGACATGGTTCATTTGATTTGTAACCATGAAAGCATTAAGTTCGCAAATTCGATGGTTTGTGAAATAAAATCACAGAAGCACTATAATTGTTTCACTTAAATGTTCATAAATTTACTGAACGATATTAAAACAGCCTATTAAGTGGGATGGGTTAGGAAATAAAAAATAGCAATTGACACAATTTTTTATTGGCCTAAACTGATTCAATATAATTTTAAAAGAATCATTTTGATTACATTTATCAATATCAAATTTACAATATTATTTAGATAGGAAACTATTATTAACAAATATTTTAACCCTCATCCAATCAATATTACTAAAAGTACTTTATGAACATATAAAGTTCGTCGCATTTATGTTTCTTTGATGCTATTTTGCTATTATGAAATGTTTGGAAAAGTATTCTAAAACTATTTTATATTTACCTCACATTAACAACTGCTGTATAATATTATTTATTAACTAAATTGTGTAATGAAGGTATAATAAATACAATTCTTATTGATTTACAAGCGACAATGTACCGCAACACCCATTTTCAAATTTACATTTGTAGAATATTAGCTGTGTAATGTATCACAGCATTTATAAATTTAAAAAAGATTATATAACTTATTTTTTTAGAACACACAGAATTCTTAATTGTGAATAACAGTTGTGTTTAATATTATTATTAAAATTATTTTATCCTCCTCTATATAAAACTTTGAAGCAAATTATTTTTTTCAAGTAAAACTTTTCTATGCCATGTTTTTTTATTTATGTGTATGTATTACAGTTATGGTTTACTTGTTTAGTATAAATTATGCAACATTACACAAAAAGCTTCGAAATGAATCGGCCTTCCTAAAGGATATTTTCTATTTTAGAATGTCGATTTATTGTATGTAATTAGGAGTAACTTGTTGGGAGAGTTGGGGGTAAATGATTAGAACCAAATGTTAAAATGTAGTTTTTGTACGTGATGTTACTTATTTAAATTTTAAATAAGAAAAATTACGTAAGAATTTGATTTTTTAATTGCGTCTAGTTGCTATTTTATTACGAAAAGATATTTTACCATACGAAGAATAATATTAGAAGAAATAAATATTATTTGTTACAGTCACAAAAACTGATATTCTAATTTTTAAACTAACTCGCCCCGAGTACACCACTATAAACCGCTCTCAGAAGCCTGAACAAGCGAGAATTACATTTTCGACGTTGCCAATTCTCAGGGCTTGGTATATTCAGGCGAATATGTATGGGCGTCGTACAATCGATGGAATATATCCATGTTGTATAAATTATATACACATTCCGTTGAAGCGCCCTCTACAGTGAGATCGCACCAACTAGAAGGCGTATATCAGGGGGTAGTAAGCGACCATACGATGCCCAGCATAAATTTTAATAGGAACGCCCCCATCACATAACAAGTCTGTAGAACAATTTATACACGCTTATCTATAGGAAGCCCGAGGTCGGGCTTCGTAAGTTGGTCGCGGGCATGGTAGTGCCGCACGGTATAGCGTTTTGGGCTGCGTAAAGCACATTAATACGTCTATATATATATATATATATATACATATATATATAGATACATTCCCATGTTTTTAGTTTCTCTCCATAAAGAATAGTCTGTATCCTTTCCATATTTAACTTTACTTAAATAGGTACCAAGCGTTTCGCTTCTGATTTTTTTTCAATTTCTCTTTTTACTTGTGGGGTTAACCGGTTCAGCATAGTTTCTTTACATGTTCTTTGTTCTGCTCTTTGCAGCAATTAATTGGCACATTTCGGTTGGACAGTTAATACCAGCAGTTCTCCGTTTAATTCTTCTTATGTTTGCTGACATCACTTGCTAGATATCGCTAACAAGTATTTAAGCCGCTATGTCTAAGTTTAATTCTATTATACAGATCAATTCCTAAGCTCTCTCATTAAATTGTCTTGTTGGATAAGTTTGGCTTGTTTTCCTTGGATATTACTCCATTGCTTAATGTGATTACTACTGAAAAATTGATAGCAGCTACTTCCAATTCTTGAATGTAATTTTGTGAGATTTTCTGGTTATAAAAAGTCTGGTATTTGATTCCTGTCTTCGGCCAGTACCTACGTTCTTCGGTAGGCTGGAAAACCTAGTTGTACTATTTAGTCGCAGTATATAATTCTATTGTTTCTTTCTTAACCCCCTGGAGTTTAGTGTTAAAATCGCCAGCAAATATGCTTTTTGCTCCAAGGCTTTACGAAAGGGAGGAATAGCTTTGCTTTTTATGGTTGTGTCTTGTCGGAAAATATTTATTGCAGCGACTATTAGAGTCTGCATTTGATTATTAATGAAGTAAGTTGCGTTGGCTCTGTATATTTTAGTTTATAATTACTGCACTTCCTTCTCCAGCTCAATTCGATGGTAGATATGTGAGATAGGCACAATATTCTATAAATTTAATAAAGTCCATGGGTAAAATGCGTTTCCAAGACTAAGTATAATAATCATTTACTCGTATTTCTAGGAACTGCATTTCGTTGCGATGTTGCAGAAGCCCCTTAGCGTTCCACATTACTATTTCAGGTCATTTTTCTTGCTGCTCTCCAATTTCGTACGTCTGGCCATGACAGCTTTCTAAACTATTTTCTTGTCTAATCTCAACATAGTATTCAAAAGTATCTGTATAATAGTGTTATTGGTCAGCTGTGATATTATTACGAACTTGTTTTGACTTGTACTAGCTTTCGGCACAGTTTATTTTTTATGAGATTGTGTATCGGGTTGCTGTGCGTGTTTTGGTACATATGCTCGTCCTATAGTGATTTCTTTTTTATTTTTAATTATCTGGTCTCTGATCTTTTACAGAACGTTCGCAATTTTACATCCCCTATAGTTTTAGGGATATTCTTACCTACATTTAGGCACAATTTTCATAGCTTTAGTACAATCTCTTGTGAAATCTTGAGAATCTTAAAAATAAGTAATAGCGTTACTTCTGTAAAAATTTACATCACTTAAAAACTGTGAACTGAGTCAGCAACTTGTTTACCAAACGCCAAACTAAGAGATCAAGTGTTAATGCTGCTACATCTCTGCATATTTATGGAGCTCGAACGCAGTACTTTCATCACTAAAACCGATTTTAGAAATAGTGACAATTGATATGGTACAAATACAGAATACTCCATACAAAGTTGTATTCAGAAATTTCGAGCGCACGCATGAGAAATTTTATGAAATTCTAAGAGAGTAATAAAAACATTTCCGTGGGAATCTACATAAACAATGAAATGGCACTGAATTCTATATTATCTCCAAACGACTACGTAATTCTTGCAGTAGCAGAAGATAAATATATAAACTTAACATTATCTCACATAGGTCCATTGTATAATATTCACAGCAAAAAGAAAACTAACTGCGTTAAAAAAAAGGACTAGTCTGATCAGAAACTGTTATCAATGGTCACAACGCAAGGCAGGTCTATAATATCGAATACCTATGATACAACATAATATTAGACGCTTTCGTTCAAAATAGACTGAATTGTTTGTCTAATAAATTCTCTTATATATTGTAAAAACACTTGTATTAAATATTTTTTCTAAACGCAATGGTTTAAATAATAACTATGCTATCAACTACATTATATTTATAGATATTGCCCGACCATTCCAGGAACCGAGAGTCGGTGTGTAGAGGCGTGCTTTTAGGTGGGATTTAGGAAAAATTAAGGTAGTCAGTAAGAAATAGCCGAATGTGAGGGGGTCTAGACTGGTGCGAAATTTACGTCCCCACCCCCGCCCGGAACCGCTTTCGCATTAATTCAGGGGGATGCGGGCGTCTCTCATATACCAGCAATTCATGCAACATGCACCCTAAACTTAACTCAGTGAAATACGGTTGCCTCGGCTGGGGTTCGACCACGCGGCAAATCGGACCGCATTTCAATGGGACAGCGAGTATGCACACTGCCCCACCGAGGTCCCTATGTATTTACTACCTGTAAGATGATATAGATGAGCGTTTGGTATGTATTGCAGTAGATAGAGCTGTAGATAATGCTTTTGCTTTTAATGATGTAGTACTACTATTAGTAACTGTAATTATTGTACAATTGTGTTAGGGACTTGCGAACTCGCCAACGGACCTGAGGAGCGAGCATAGGCTGCCAGGATATTGTAATTACTGTGTTATTCCTGAGGAGGCGAGTAGTCTGCCAGGATTCTGTTTTGAGCTGCCTAATAGGTGGGGGTACCGGCATGGATATTCGACTTGTTATCCTGCTTGGCCGAAACTTTATAGAGTGACCTATGGAGAGCCTGTTTCTCAGCCTATTCCTTATGGCGGACGTCGTTTCATAATCACCATGACATGGGTACTCCCGCTGCCCGGTAGTAACATTCGGTTGCCAGGTACCCGTTACAGGTTAGGTGCATCAGTTAATATCTAGTAAAGACGGCCCCTGTCAAGGTCACCCCACCCGAGCGAGAACTACCAGAGACGGTGCTGTTGAGGTGCTACTAGATGCTCCCTAGGATTCTAAGGGGGAAGGACGACCCCATGTAAGTAGAAATGTAGAAACTGCAGTGCTAATGTAGTAATATATTGTTGCTTGTATGTTTCATGCCTCGTTGGTTTTTGCTAAAATGGGGCTTGATTGTGTTATAACTTTACGAGTGCAATGCATACATGCATGAAACTGTAAGATCCCAGGCACCCGAGAATTTAGCCTTGGAGAGTGTACATAACCGATTTTGAGACCTATGGGTGAGTGTTGAGTTATTTATTGCTATCAGTTTGAAAAATTTCCCACAGCCCGCCTTGTCGAGGAACGGCCTTTCCTACAGTGTAAATACCTAGATTTGAAAATAGACTCCTGACCGGCAATCTGTATAAAACACATCTTTTACTTGCAGCTAACCTGCAGTAAACGTTTAAAATAAACGCTCTCGGTATTCTTCGGCAGACTACGCCTATATTATTGAAGTTAAGGGACCGATTAGTTACTACAAATTTCGTCCAACATAAAACTGCTGAACAATTTCAGAATAAATGTTGTGAAGGCAGTAGTTTTACCTACTGTGAATACTACTTAAATGTACGCTCAACAAATAAATATTTACAGAAGCATGTGTAGCTTCTGTCCACTCTCAATAACAGCTGCTAAGGATTGTAGGGCTTTGAGCGAGAGGCAGGGCAGACAAGTAGTTCTTGGAATGTTAAGAGTAAACAGGGCCAGTGGAGTTTAAAATGCCGAGCATGGCAGTCTACAAAATGCAGTGTTGTTGGTAGCTAGACGTATTGTATTTGAAAGAGCGAGATCTTGGACGAGGTTTTCCAAGCATCTCTATGTACTTAGGCCATATAGGTCTATTGTAACATTGTAAGTTAGAATTTTGCCTATCTGGGGTAACTCCAACTGCAGTAGTGATTTTTAACGTGTCACACATCGCGGCTAGACGTAAGCTTACATATCTTTGGCGTCATAACTAATTAATAACGTTTGCGAACCTACTAACTGATTGCGATGCGACTATCTCTAAGCTGAAGCAAGATGCGAATTTAGTGTTACCATTTATGTGTTTATTTATAAATATGGGCTGCAATATCAGCTAATATAAGCAGTGGCGTTGGTTGTGAGGTTATGGTTTCTCTATCATGAAGTGTTATATGTATTTACCCAAATGCTTACGTTTGTATGTGTTGGGTCCCGTTATTGTTATTACACAAGATTGGTGTGTCTGTGTAAGTAGTTGTTTTAAACTGTAGCGTAGTGAATATCAGTAGTTATATAACTAGATAATGTGTGTGGCATGGTTAATCATTATTCCCATAGCAATGATTGGGAGAGGTAGTCAGCTGGCAAAGGTAATCTCGTGAAGGCGCTTAGTTTGAATTATTATTGTTACTATGAAAGACACATCAATGCCAGCAAGACACCGACTGCGTGGGGAAAAGTCGCTAATTATGCTCACCCCTTCGCATGTGGGGTTAAGGAGGAATGTCCCCCTGCGACTCCTTGTGATTAACAGAGTGTCTGTCCCGGTATAGTTCAGATGCAGAATTCCCTCTGGAAGATTGGCGTACGTTGCTTACGTTTGTATGTGTTGTGTTCCGTTATTGTTATTACACAAGATTGGTGTGTCTGTGTAAGTAGTTGTTTTAAACAGTAGCGTAGTGAATATAAGTAGTTATATGAGTAGATGATGTGTGTGGCATGGTTAATCATTATTCCCATAGCAATGATTGGGGGAGGTAGTCAGCTGGTAGAAGTAATCTCGTGAAGGCGCTTAGTTTGAACTATTATTATTACTATGAAAGACACATCAATGCCACGAGGACACCGACTGACCTTTACGTGGGGAAATGTCGCTAATTATGCTCGCCCCTTCGCATGTGGGGTTAAGGAGAAATGTCCCTCTGCGACTCCCTGTGATTAACAGAGTGTCTGTCGCGATATAGTTCAGTCGCAGAATTCCCTCTGGAAGATTGGCGTACCAGAAGACATGCATAATTGTTGCTGTTGCAACAGCTAGCCGACAGACAAGCTTCCATATCCTATACGTATCCCAATCCAGGGGCTGGAGAACCCCCGGTGAGTACAACTTCCTGATATTTAGTGACATGTCACCTGTCTGTCATATCCAGTGAGTTCTGATCGCATTCATTGTTTGTTTACCCAGGAAATGCATAAATAAAATGTAGAAACGCCGAAATCGTAGTTAAATTTTAAATTCAGTACTTCTTATTCGCCCCCCGTACGGTCGATCATAACAGTTGTATACTTTCTATTGTGAAAAAGAGCTAAATATAGACTTGCTTTAATCAAACGTTTAGTAATTTAAATGTCTTTTTGAATTTCACTTTGAAATGAAACGTATGAAACTGAGTTTATGAACCATAATAGTAACGTCAGTATGGAGAAAACTTAATTACACCTTGAACCCAATTTAATGTTGCAAATGAACTAAGATGTAATGAAATCCGTTATTACTGGAAATGAATTCATTTACTTATTTTTTAAATTGTTAATATTGGCTGCTTATTGCCAAGCTTTAGGTGCATATTATGAAATATCTTGCAACGTATTCTTAAACAGAGTTCAGTAGCAAGTTACAGTAAAAGGCATTTAAAAAAATCGATTTCTTTTGGATAAGGACTAACATTGAGTTTACTCAGGTCTTCGTCGTTCAGTTGACTTAATTGTTGATATATTGTTGAAGATACGGTTTTGATTACATTATTACGATGGTCGTAGCTAGGTAGTTAGCTACAAAAACCACAGGCCTACCAATTACGTATAATAAGTATCTTATAACCAAAAATCTCTGCTCATTTGATTATATTTAAAAAAATGGAAAGGACTTAATTCAGCCAACGCAAACAACTGCTATAAAAAGCTATAAATATCGTAATAAACGTTTCCAGAGGCGACACAGCAATGAGTACTGAGTAAGTAGATTAATTAACAGTCTAATAATACGGGAACAAAATGAAAAGTATTGGAAGCATCATACCTTCGTTAGTGTACTAGTCATCATCATCATCATCATCATCTGACATGGAGCTGACTCGGAGGTCACTCCTGGATACGCCAGGCCTACCCCATGCCAGTAGGTGGGTAGGAATGTGCGGGATAGGGTGGGATCGGGTGGGGTGCTGCAGCACGTTAGCATGCCCGCAATGTATACCGCCTGACACCGCTACTGCAACACCAGGTAGTTAGTAAGCTACGCATCAATGGGTGTTGAGTACGTAGCCGAGACCGTTATGCTCTTATGCAGTTGAACCTACTAACTCTGGTGGCTGAGTTTCACAATGTTCTTATTTCATAGCTATCTCGGTTCTGAGTTACAGAGTTCTTGCTTCTATTTCTTTTTAATTTAGTGGATGTAACTGGATTTGAACTGCCTGATTCCGGATTACCTAATCCCAGGAATGTGTGTCCTAATCCTGAATTAAATCAAATGCGTTTCCGACGGCGTGACTGATTTACCTGGTTATAGTTAGTTTTCGTAGTAGCTACCTGCTCTTAATTACCGGAATAAACGGATGGACTAATTTCAGAATGAAACTGAATACTTTTCAGGGTTCTTTCCTATTGCTCCTATGTATTTTTAGTAATAGCGATTCCGACCGCTTAATTATTGGTTCTAGTTCTTTTTAATTTAGTGGATGTAACTGAATTTTAACTGCCTGATGCCGGATTACCTAATCCCAGAGATGGGTGTCCTAATTCTGGATTAAATTAAATTCGTTTCCGACCGCGTGGCTGATTTACCTGTTTATTTTTTGCTTTCGTGGTAACTACGTGATACTTGATTACCTTAACAGACGGGTTGACCAATTTCAGAGTGAAATTGAATACGGTTCCGGCCGCTTTCCTATTGCCCCTATGTATTTTTATTGAATGCTAGTCAGGCCGCTTTCCTATTGCACCTTTGTATTCTTATTAATAACGGTTCCGATCGCTTTATTATTGATCCTATTTCTTTTGCCTTAGTGTCTTGACCGGAATTTTAACTGCCTGTTACCGTATTACCTAATCCCAGGATGGGTGTCCTACTTCTGAATTAAATTAAATGCGTTTCTGACCGCGTGTCTGATGTTCCTGTTTATTTTGTGTTTTCGTGTAACTTCCTTTTAGTTTTATCTTTGCTGTCTCTGTCAAAAAGCACGTCGAAGTGTTAGCCTCAACCTTCCAGCCTGCCCGCTGAATGTTGAACGCGCTTAGTCCCCTCCTACTTGGTGCCTTATCGCTTGGCTTACTGTTCGCTAGATCCTGCAGTTTGCCCCAAATGCGGCTGTTTAGGAACGCCAACCCAAGTACCTGCTTCTATTTTTAGAACCAAAGCTTGTCTTTTGTACAGTTCTACAATTCTCCTCCCGCCCGCCCCCCGCTGTACTTTCCTCTTTATTTACCCTTAATTCCCTGATTTATTTCCAGAGTACTTTATGGTAATGTAATACTACCTGCGGCTGTAAGAGACTGCTATATACTAC